>JBCEWC010018737.1:0-11810 GCA_038996855.1 Solanum aculeatissimum
ATAGAAAGAGTCATGTATCATCTTTTAGAGAGAGAAATATCAAAAAGAGGGATTAATGTAATATTTTCAAACGGGCGAAATTTTTTGAGAATATAAAAATATAAATGGTGTAGTTTGGTAAAATTTCCTAAGATAAACACAATATCCAAAAGAGCAGCCTAGAAACTAAGATCTAAAGACGGAAAGGAAAGTCATCTCCTTTTCCTATTCCACCTTCAAAATTGAAGTGCTTCCTCTCCTGAATTGGTCACCTCACCTCTTCACAGCATGTTCAGATGATGAATTCCGAGGTTCACTGATTACCTAGACCAACTATTGAGTTTGGATAGATCTATTCTTGCGTCAAACATCTCACCGACATCATGAAATCTTGTCCTATGAAGACTTCTTCAACCCAATAACCTAAAGTGTCCAACGACCTCTCAAATCAGTGCAAAATGGAACTATAATGGTCTCCTTTGCATCGTGCCATTTCCGATGCACATGCATACCGTCGGGGCAATTCAGCTCCACATAGATAAGTATTCTATTTATTTTGTGCTTTTTTATCCCTTAACAGCTATGAATTTTTCCTAACCTTCTCGTCAACAGATTGAGAGCTGATACCATAGTTCAACCGTCCAAATAATGACCTCATTGACTTGTAACTCTATTATTTGACTATGTGGAATGAGCTTGTATAACTGAAATTATATACTTGTTTACTAATTTTAGTAGGTTTATGATGCTTAGCTACCAGTACATAGTGGTTGTTTATGTATTTTTTTTTTGAGTGCAGATTGTGATCCAAAAATATTTACGTGGTTCCGAATTTAGCTTGCACTTACATTTAGATCTGAGGATGAGCTACTTTTGTCCAGGCTATTGCGATCTTTCTTGATGTTTATGTCTTTTCTTTATATATTGAAATACTTTATTATTTATTTTTTTCTTACATCATTTTAGTTAGATGACTTTCAAATCATGGGGATGCATTAATTTAGTTTTTTCGTTAGTATTTATTTATCCCTGAGACTTTAGTAATATTGTTATACTTTGATATTTTGTTTGGATGCTTAAATATTGCATTTTAAAGATGTTAAATGTTGATTCACTCACAAGAAAATTGGTGTGGATATCAACAACGGAGGTTTAGGTTAAAACATGTTTATTTCTTTCTTATTGGATAAAAAAATTGCCTTCTTATTCCTTCTCTTGCTTAACATTTTAAAAATAATTTATAAATATCAAAAGAAAAAGAATTTTGATGTTTAATTTGGTATGAATTTATTTAAGTTAGTTAGTTGGGTTTGGATTAAAAGAGAGACTAAGACAATTAAAATTGAAATTAGGTGACTTTGATTGATCTGGAAGAATATTTTCAATTGAAGGACAAATGTATGATGTTTGGTAAAGGTATTATTAGCCTGATAATATAATGAGGAACAAATTTAACTAAAGAATATGATATGGTAGATAAGACTATTTCTTTTTTAATTAAAAATTTTGAATTTGAGCTTTCAATATTTAAAAACTTTTTAATAAAAAATATTTCTCCACAAATAGAATCTTATGTGGACACTGAATAAAAAACTAAAAAGAAAAAAAGAAAAAAATGGAAGCAGGGGAGCTCTTTTGACTCTTTTTCCTCAATAAGAAGATAAATTACTCTTTTACAACAAGAGTTTTAGTGCCAAAACAAACAGCAAGTCGTGCCTCTTTTGGCGTCTGACTTTATTTTGGTCATTTTATGTAGGCTTTTTAATTTTTATTTTAATTTTTTATATATTTTAAAATGTAACGATCTAGCCCGCTAGTGATATTGTTTGCTTTGTGCCTAGACCCTCACGATTTTAAAACGCGTCACTAGTAGGTAAGACATGAATACTTATGTACCTAGCATCTCTCCTGTGCTTTGCTGATGTGAGACTTTTCATCTTAAGATGAATTGTTACATACACCTCCTCTATGGACTCAACGTCCTCGCTGAGGTTTTCCCCACCATATCGGAATTTAGCTAAACCTAGTTGAACTATGGCCCATATCAACAATACTAACACAAGAGTGACTCTAATACTATCTATAATAGCCAAACCCGCTAGTGATATTGTCCGCTTTGGGTCTAGGCCCGCATGAATTTAAACCGCATCACTAGTAGGTGAGGTCTGTTTACTTCTATACCCAACATCTCTCTTGTGTTTTTCCGATGTGAGACTTCTCATCTTAAGATGACTTGTTAAATACACCCCCTCTATGGACTCAACGTTCTCGCTGAGGTTTGCCTCACCGTATGGGTTCACCTAGACTCAGCACTGAGGTTTGTCCCGCCTCACTGGGTTTCGTTTAAACTCAGTTGAACTCTGACCCACATCGACAGCCTAACACAAGAGTGACTCTGATACCATCTGTAATGACTTAGCCCGCTAGTGATATTATCCGCTTTGGGTCGAGGCCCTCACAACTTTAAAATGTGTCACTAGTAGGTAAGACATGATTACTTATATACCCAACGTCTCTCCTGTGCGTTGCCGATGTGAGACTTCTCATCTTAAGATGGGTTGTTATAAAAAATTATGTTAAAAATATTGTAAACCACAATAATTAGCAATTTAAAATATTTAAACATATTAAAATTTTTGATTGACACTTGAAATTCTATGTGACACCCCATATGAGAAGCGTATTACGGTCATAAGAGACTTCTAGCACTTAGTCAAGTTCAAAACTTTCCTATAAATTGAGTTTCTAGTATTAGATTATGCAAAGGTTAACTTTAAATGATCATAACTCTTAGCACAAAGAGAATTAGGTGATCCATGACCTACCACATGAAAGCCCTTTGAATTAGATTTCCAACGCAACTGGTTTCACCTCATTTGGAGTTCTGAGCTAAAGGTTATGATCATTTTATTGTAGACTGCCAGAGCAAAGCTCATCAATGAAACCCTATTATGGTCGTGGATTAAAGTACGACTCGTCTGTTACACTCATGGAAAAAGTGCTGAAAATTCAATTTTGATCCCCAGACTTCATGGATCCATCTACGGGTCATAAAGTAATCTATGGGTCGTGGTTGGTCTCGTGGAATATTCCAGTAACCTCAAAATTTTCCCAAAAGTTTACGGAAGAGTCCTTACGGGTCGTGGAACTTTCTACTGGCCGTAGATGGGCCCGTAGATGGCTTTCGATAATTTTTTAAAGGGTTATTTTGGTCTTTTTCTACTCTTTTAAAGTTTAGACTTAACATTTTTATACCTAATTAAAGCCTTAAACCTATCAGTTTACCTTTTTCACGCTAAAACACATCCTCCAAGCTTAGGGCAAAGTTTCAAGGGAGAAAAGGGCTAGGGTTTGAAGCAAGAAACTTGAGAATTCCTCCAAACTGTTTCAAGACATAAACTTCTAGGTATGTAAGGCCAACTAAAACATGAATTTTGTTCTTCCATATGCCCCATAACCCAAGTTGATGGAATTGATAGTGAATTGAGTATTGCATGAATGTTTTCTTGAAGATTTTTCTTAAATTCTAATGTATTTCTATATAATTTTGCATGAATTATATTTTTTATGAATTAAATGCATGAAATAGATGATTTTACTTTCCTACATGAACCGTAGCATGAATTCTTATTATTTTTACACATTGTATTTAAATGAGTATGCATGAGTATAGCTTGAGCCTAAAGAGTCTATAGAGTTACTAAATGCTTTAACTCTGCTTTTGTTTTCTTGAATGCTGTGAGTTAAAATGATGCATGTTTGAACCTTTATGAGTCAAGAGTTGAACCTAAACGAATGTAACCAAAGAGTTGATAATTGATGTGATGAATTGAGTGGATGAATGTCCAGTGGATGAATGAGTTAACCATAGGGTTGATGTCTTATGATTATGTTGAGTCTTGGGAGGAGTATTGAGCATCGAATTGAGTAAGAGTAAGTCCAACTCGAACTCAATAACTACGTGGCCAACATAGGAGAGGATTGAACCATAAAATCGGATGCTTTCTTTAAGTGCTAAAGAGAGGACTTGATGTTATTATTATGGATCCACTAATGGGATGTCCTCTACTCTGGCAAGGTATTGGATGGATGTGGAAATAACATCGCTTCATTATATCATCATTAATTTATAGATGATGGTTGTCAGTTAGAGAAACTCCCAAATAGGCCTTGATAATACTCTAAGTGGATTGATTATATGGTATGTGAGAGGTCATTGTCTAAATTTCATTCTTATTCTCTTGACTTGATGATTGAGTTTCCTACTTTCTTGAGTTGATGTTATTATACCTTTACATGTTTCATCCTGTAAAGGCTTCATAGATTAGACTGTCGAGTTATGTTTGGATGTTATCTTTGAGTAGTCTATTTCACACTAGTCTTGCTTAGTTGATGGATAGATTGTTTGACTTTTGACCTTGATTATCATATTTTCATTTCATTTCATTGAGTATTCTTTATTATTGATGTATTCTGCGATTAGAATGTAATTGAACGAATGTGATGAGGTCGAGTGGTTTCTCTCGGAGGCTAGCAATAGTCTCTGAGTGCCAACCACACCAAGGGTACCCTCCCGGGCCGTGACAAACTTGGTATCAGAGCCCAGAGTCCAAGTTTCCCAGGAAGTCTATGAAGCCGTGTCTAGTAGAGTCTTGTTTATAGGTGTGTTGTGCACCATACTTTATAAGCAGAAGGCTATAGGACATTAGGAATTGTTACATATCTCTTGTATTCTGAGTTCGTGTGATAAAGTTTAACTCTATTAAAGTATCTATCTAATTCGTGCGTTATGCATTTGTAGATTATGATTCCTAAGCGTACCACCATCCAAAGAGATGTTTCAGCCTCTAATGCTGTGAATCCCCCACCAGAGGTGCCTACTCAGATGGAGACAAGGGGTCGAGGTCGACCAACTAGAGCCACTGGTGTCCCATAAGCACCTACTGCTCTACCTACTCCTACTATAGAAGCTAATTTCAGAGGAGCTATCACTATGCTCACCCAATTGGTAGCCGCTCAGAGTGGGAATCAGAAATCACAGGATCCTAGCTCTAGCTCTCAAGAGACAACTACTGCAACCAGACTTAGAGATTTTCTAAGGATGAATCCACCAGTCTTCACAGGGTCTAAGGTTTAGGAAGACCCCTAGAACTTTATTGATGAGATGTGGAAGGTGTTGAAAGCTATGCACGCGATTGAAGGATTTGTACTTGCTTCTTACCAACTCAAGGACGTGGAAAATATTTGGTACAATCAATGGGAAGAGAGCCGAGGTGAGGATGCTGAGCTTTAAATTTGGGATGATTTTGAGAGTGACTTTCTTAACCACTTCTTTTCATGAGATTTGAGGGAAGCAAAGGTTGAGGAGTTTGTCAACTTGAAATAGGAGGGGATGACTGTCAAATAATATAGCTTCAAATTCATACAACTATCTAGGTATGCTCTAGAGATGGTCCTTGACATGAGATCTAGAATGAGAAAGTTCATATTCGGCTTGGGCAAACATGTGAAAAAGGAGTACAAAGTGACATTGCTGATTTCGGGGATAGCCATCTTTAGAGTTATGGTATATGCACAATAACTTGAGGAGGATAAGAAGAGGGATAGGGAGGAGCATTTAAGTAAGATGTTTAAATCAACAGGGCATGAGTCTAGCCAACTTATGCAACTGGTAAGGGAGATAACTCCTACTTTCAAAAGAGTGCTTCAAATTATGCACCATCTTCAGCAAGTGTACCAGCTCCGAGTAACAGGTATGATCAGAATTCTCAGGGCTATTAGAATTCTAGAGCTCAGGGTTCTCAATCCCAAGCTAGTATGACTCAAGGTTTGAAGGCAAAACCACTATGTAACAAGTATGGCAGACTCCACCTAGGTGAGTGTCGTGAGGGCACAAATGCTTATTATAAATGTGGACAGACTGGTCATTTCTAGAATGAGTACCTAATGAGAAGGCGTAGTGAGGGAGGTAATAGAGCTCAGTCTTTGACAGCACCACCGACCAGTGGTAGTCAGAGAGGTTCCACTACTAATACAGGGGGGGGGGTTACAAACTATCTGTATGCGATGGATAATCGACAGGATCAAGAAGTTGCACCAGATGTTATTACAGGTATATTTTGAGTCTTTTCATGTGATGTATATACCTTTACTTGACCTAGATGCCACTTTATCATTTGTGACTCTATATGTGGCTAGTAAGTTTGAGATCCTTCCTGAATGTCTTCTTGAGCCCTTTAGTGTTTCTACTCCTACTTATGGGCCTATCATAACCGAAAGAGTTTACAGAGATTACGAAGTGTCCATCTATCATAGGGATACTCTTTCTGATTTGATTGAGTTAAGATGGTTGACTTCAATGTGATCTTTGGCATGGATTGACTTTACGCTTTTTATGCCTCTGTCAACTATAGAACCCGGACGGTCAAGTTCTAATTTTCAAATAAGCCTGTTATAGAGTGGAAGGGTAGTTCAGTAGTGCCTAAGGGTAAGTTTATTTCTTACCTTGAGGCCAGAAAGATAATTTCTAAATGGTGTTTCTATCACCTCATATGAGTTAAGGATGATGATGTAGAGTCTCCACCTTTTGAGTCAATTTCAGTTGCCAATGAGTTTCCTGATGTCTTCCATGATGATTTTCCTGGAGTCCCTTCTGATAGGGAGATTAACTTTGTGATTGATGTTCTCCCTGATACTTAGTCTATCTCTATTCCTCTATATAGAATGGCTCCCACCTAGTTGAAAGAACTAAAGGAGTAGTTGAAAGTTCTCTTGGATAAGGGATTTATTAGGCTGAGTATCTCTCCATGAGGCGTTCCTATTCTATTTGTTCAAAAGAAAGATAGTTCCCTTAGGATGTGTATAGATTATCCCTAGTTGAATAAGGTGACCATTAAGAATAAATATCCTCTTCCAAGGATTGATGACTTATTTGAACAACTTCAGGGTACTACTATTTTTTTGAAGATATACCTTAGATCAGGCTATCACCAGTTGAAAGTGAGAGAATGTGACATCTTGAAGATGGCTTTTCAAATTCGATATGGTCACTTTGAGTTTTTGATAATGTCCTTCAGATTGACCAACGCTCCTACCGTTTTCATGAACTTGATGAATAGAGTATTCAAACAGTACCTTGACATGTTAGTGATTGTATTTATTGATTACATATTGGTATACTCCAGAGATGAGAAAGACTATGTCGATCACCTTCAAATTGTTCTTCAAACGCTCAAGTATAATGAGTTTTATACAAATTTCTCCAAGTGTGAGTTTTGGATCAAGTATGTGGCTTTTCTAGGCCATATTGTTTTGGGTGATGGTATTCGAGTAGATATGCAAAAGATTGAGACAATAAAGAACTGGCCTAGACCCACTTCTCCAACTGACATAAAAAGTTTTCTGGGTTTGGCTGGTTACTACCGTAGCTTTGTTGAGGGGTTTTCTTCTCTATCCTCACCATTGACTAAGCTGACTTAGAAGAAATCTAAGTTCTAATGGTCCGATGAGTGTGAGAAAAGTTTTCAAGAGTTAAAAACTAGATTAATGACTACACCAGTGTTGACTCTACTTAGGGGACTAATGATTTTGTGATCTATTGCGATGCTTCTAGAGTGGGATTGGGATGTGTTCTGATGTAGAGAGGTAAGGTCATAACTTTATCTTCTAGACATCTTAAGAACCATGAGAGAAACTAGTTGACACATGACTTAGAATTGACTGCGGTGGTGTTTGCACTCAAAATTTGGCATCACTAATTATATGGAGCACATATTGATGTATTTATACACCATATGATCTTGCAATATGTCTTCACCCAGAAAGACCTTAAATTAAGGCAGAGGAGATGGATTGAGTTACTCAAGGATTATGATATGAGCATTCTCTACCATCCAGGTAAAGCTAATTTGGTTGATGATGCTCTTAGCAGGTTGTCTATGAGAAAAATTGCTCATATGGAAGGACAGTAGAAAGAGTTGGCCAAGGAGGTGCACAAGCCGGTATGATTGGGAGTTCAACTAGATCAATCTGGCGAAGGTGGAATACTTGTGCATAACGGGTCTATGTCATCTCTTGAGGTTGAGGTAAAGGAGAATCATGACCAAGATCCCATCTTACTCCAATTGAAGGAAGATGTACATAAGAAAAAGGTAATGACATTCGTCAAAGGGAGAGATGGGGTATTGAGATACCAAAGTAGATTGTGTGTCCCAGATACTGATGGTATTCGAGGAAGGATCATGTCAGAAACCCATAACTCTAAATATTCTATCCATCTAGGGTCTACCAAAATGTATCGCAACTTGAAAGAGGCTTATTGGTGGAGTGGGATGAAGAGAGACATTACAAACTTCATTTCTAAGTGCCTAAACTACCAACTAGTAAAAGTTGAGCACCAAAGACCATGTGGAGTAGCTCAAAATTTTGAAATTCCAGAGTGGAAGTGGGAGATAATCAATAAGGATTTCATCACAGGCTTACCGAGGTCTCACAGACAACATGATTCGATCTGGGTGATGTTGATAAAATGACTATATCAACCCACTTTTGGCGATAAAGACTACCCATACGGCAAAAGACTATGCCCACTTGTATATCCAAGAGATTGTCAGATTACATGGAGTTTCTTTGTCTATCATATCAGACAGAAGAGCTCAATTCACTATCCAATTCTAAAAGTCTTTTCAGAAAGCCCTAGGTTCAAAGATGAATCTTAGTACTGCTTTCCACCCTCAGATCGATGGTTAGGTAGAGCATACAATACATACCTTAGAAGATATGTTGAGGGCCTATCTCATCGACTTCAAAGGTAATTAGGATGATCACTTGCCTCTGATTGAGTTTTCTTACAACAATAACTTTTATTCGGGCATTCAAATGGCTTCTTATGAGGCCCTCTATAGGAGGAGATGTAGATCACCAATTGGATGGTTCAAGGTAGGTGAATCAGGATTGATTGGAACAAACTTGGCAGCTATGGAGAAAATAAACATCATCCAAGAGAGATTGAGAACTGCATAGAGTCATACACTGATGTCAGGAGAAAGGACCTAGAGTTTGAAGTGAATAATTGGGTATACTTGAAAGTGTCACCCATGAAAGTTGTAATGAGATTTAGGAAGAAAGTAAAGTTGAGTCCTCGTTACATTAGTCCTTACCAAATTATGAGAAAAGTGGGAAACATAGCTTACGAGTTAGAACTACCACATGAGCTAGCGATCATCCATTGGTCTTTTACATTTCTATGCTTAAGAAGTATTTGGGAGATCCGTATGTGGTTGTTCCTATTGAAAATATTGGAGTGAAGGATAGTTTGAGTTATGAAGAGATCCCAGTCCAAATCCTTGAGCGTCAAGTTCGCAAGTTGAGAACTAAATGGGTTGTTTCTGTAAAAGTATTGTGGAGAAGTCAATCTGTTGAAGAGGCAACATGGGAGGTTGAAGAGGATAAGAAGGCTAGATACCCTCACCTATTCGTGCCTTCTAATGATGAAATTGATGGTAATGATTCATTTCTATTCTTTGAGTTACTTTCTCATTGTCGAGTTGAGTTCTTATCTCTGAGTTAATATTCTTCTTGAGTCTATGAATATTTTACTATGCACATCTTTAACTGTATTTGTGCCTATTGATGATGTTAGAAGTATTCTTTAAATTTTGAATCCTGAGTTGAGGTTGATTTCTGGAGTATAAATATTCGAGTATCCAAGTATTTGAGTTCTTGCTGGTATTCTTGCTTAGTAAGTCTTGAATTACTCATCATTCGAGGACGAATGGTCCTAAGGGGGAGATATTGTGATACTCCATAACTCTATTCTCACATGTAACTATGTTTTGAGACTCATTCTTACATATGAGAAACGTGTTAGGGTCATAAGAGACTCCTAGCACTTAGCCGAGTTCAAAACTTTCCTATAAATTGAGTTTCTAGTATTAGATTATGCAAGGGTCAACTTTAAATACTCATAACTATTATCACACAAATAATTAGGTGATCCATGACCTATCAAATGATAGCCCATTGAATTAGCTGTCCAACTCAACTGGTTTCACCTCATTTGGAGTTCGAAGTTAAAGGTTATAACCATTTTACTGGAGACTACCAGGGTAGAGCTCATCTACGAAACCCTATTACGGGTCGTGGATCAAAGTACGTCTCATCTGTTCGCTTGTGGAAAAAGTCTTTAAATTACAATTTTGAGCCCCAGACTTCAGGGATTCATCTACGGATCGTAAAGTAATCTACGGGTCGTGGTTGGTCTCGTGGAATGTTCCAGTAACCTCAAAATTTTCCCAAAAGTTTATAGAAGGGTTCCTATGGGTCATGGAACTTTCTATGGGCCGTAGATAGGCCCGTAGACGGATTTCGATAGCTTAATCTAAAGAATTATTTTGGTCTTTTCCCACTCTTTTAAAGCTTAGATTTGACATTTTTATACCTAATTAAAGCCCTAAACCTATCAGTTCACCTTTTCATGCTAAAACACATCCTCCAAGCTTAGGGCAAGGTTTCAAGGGAGAAAAGGGCTAGGGTTTGAAGCAAGAAGCTTGCGAATTCCTCCATACTGTTCCAAAACTTAAACTTTCAGGTATGTAAGACTAACTAAAACATGAATTTTGTTCTTTCATGTGCTCCATAACCCGAGTTGAAGGAGTTGTTAGTGAATTGAGTATTGTATGAAGGTTTTCTTGAAAGTTTTATTAATTCTAATGTATTTCTATATAATTTTGCATGAATCACAATTTTTATGAATTAAATGCATGAAATAGATGATTTTACTTTCCTACATGAACCCTAGCATGAATTCTTATTATTTTTACACATTGCATTTAAATGAGTATGCATGAGTATAACTTGAGCCTAAAGAGTTTATAGAGTTCCTGAATGCTTTTACTCTGCTTTTGTTTTCTAGAATAGTATGAGTTATAATGATGCATGATTGAGCCTTTATGAGTCAAGAGCTAAACCCTAAAAGAATGTAACCAAAGAGTTGATAATTGATGTGATGAATTGAGTTGATGAATGCCCCATGAGACTAGATGAATGATTTAACCATAGAGTTGATGTCTTATGAGCATGTTGAGTCTTGGGATGAGTATTGAGCACCGAATTGAGTAAGAGTAAGTCCAACTCAAACTCAATAACTTTGTGGCCAGCGTAGGAGAGGATTGAGCCGTAAAATTATATGCTTCCTTTTAGTCCTAAAAAGGGGACTTGATGTTATTATTGTGGATCCATTGATGGGATGTTCTTTACCCTGGCAAGGTATTGGATTGATATGACAATGACATCACTTCGTTATATCATCACCGGCTCATAGGTGATGGTTGTCTATTAGAAAAACTCTTAAATAGGCCTTGATAATACTCAGAGTGGATTGGATTAGATAGTATGTGAGGGGTCATTGTCTAAATTTCATTCTTACTTTAGACTCTTGACTTGATGATTGAGTTCCCTACTTTTTTTAGTTGAGCTATTTTGAGTTGATGTTATTCTACCTTTACATGTTTCATGTTGCCATTTTATGTACTCATACATTTCACATACTGACGTCCATTTGGGCCTGCATCTTGTCATGATACAAAAACAGGTACTAGTGGTCATCAGCAGGCACTCCGTTGAGGACCTATTTACATACAGTTAATTGGTGAACTCTCCCGTGCTTTCGAAGGATACTATGTTTCTTTCTAACTTTGAATTTATAATTATTTTATTCTATTTTGAGGTAGCCATGGATTTGTCATTGGCACCACTTAGTCAGATGTTTAGAGGCTTCATAGACTAGACTATCGAGTTATGTTTGGATGTTATCTTTGACTAGTCTCTTTCAC
>JBCEWC010018738.1:0-11810 GCA_038996855.1 Solanum aculeatissimum
AAACAAATAGGGTTGTCAAACTCATATATATATATATATATATATATATATATATATATATATCAAGACAAGCTCGCAGTACAATATATAGTCAACAAACTAGCCTTACAAGCTAACATATATCACAGCATAAGGCTAGACATGCATCCGGAAGTATCCATCTCACAGACTAATGTAGGGTCATACCCACCCAAGGCCAAGTACAACATAATCCCGTCAATCACAAGTACTTAGAGTAAACATGGACAATCACAGGTTTATCACAAGTATTCAGAACAACCAAGCCTAGCAGATTCATATCTATACCAGAATTAGTCCACAACACGGTTATATCATCAACATACAACCTCACATCCAGCATATCTCTGTAGCATTAGGCTACACATTCATACAGATAGGAGTTAAGTCAGAATACATACCTGCCACATGGCACCAACCCATATCCAGCCTTTACCAGGCCTTTCCGTAGTTCAACAGTATCAGAACTCAACTAATATCATAGCTATAACTAATATCACACTTATTACAGTAACCAGTATCTCACTACAACTAGTATCTCATGTCATTATATACAACCCATACATATCATATCATTACATACCGCATATACATCTCAGTAGGTTTACTCCACATACAACCACAATACCCATTTCAGCTCAGTCTAAAAGATAAAGAAGGCTAGCCTACCTGAAAGGCAAATCCACGTGCTCCAGATCAGTCCACGCGAGTTTTTCTTCCCAGATGACCTCCAAATATCACTCAACTCTCAAAATGTGAGTCACAATATCAATACGGCTATTTTGGCTATAATATCTCAAAAAACAAGGGAAAATACGTCCCCAGAACAGATTCAGAAGCAGAGAAATGGCTCAAAAATGAAGTTGCATTTCTTATCAAAAAAAGGAACATTTATTTACAGCAGCCTCTTCACCAATTTACTATAAAATTCAATCAAATTAACAAAATTTGAATACACCACGGTGTAGGTCTCGAAAAGTAGTACAATTTAGACTCAAAATATTTACTTAATTTCGATAAGAAATGGTCAAGATATCACGACACAAATTTTCTGAAAAAAAAAGCAACATAACAGCAGCTAAAATCTAACTTTCACATCAAACAGAGTGATATCAATTAATCCCAGCATTACTAAGACGTGCGCCTTGCAAAAATACATGGAATGGACCCAAATTTCATCAAATTCCGACTAAAAAAGGATAAGAAATCGCAATCCAAAGTTTCTGAAAGTATATTCAATATTACAGCTAAAAAATGTCAAATTTTACCTCAAAATACATGTTGAAATAAGATTCCAAAACTCCCACAGAGTTCCTCTCTAAAAAACATACAAGCTAGCCTTTTGAATCGCCTAAAGTGGATTAAAAATGAGGGATTTATCAATATCCAAAGTTGGTGTTCGTTCTTATGTTTTTTTGGAAAAATTCCAAATAAATACCTCCTTTTCCCTTCTTTTTTCTAAACATTCCAGCCGCCATACCACGTGGCACTATCCCATGCAACCACGTCATCCGCCATCTTAGATTTTTCAACCACCGCTTAAATTTAATTTTGATGCCCGGCCTCATCTGATGTCACAAAAAAACAATCTATATATGAAATCTGATTGGAAATGTATTCCAGACTCAACGGTGTAGTCGAAATTCTTATCGGAGGTCGTTTTATTCCAATATGGGTCCCATTTCCCAATATCAAGATTTCTTGAAGGAACTAAAATACACCCGTAAGCCCCGGGAACCAAAAAAAGGTCCTCCTAGACCAAACTCAATGTTTCGATTCCACTAATGTGGTTAAAATTTACATTTGGGGCACGTTTCCCAAGGGCATTGACTAAACTCAACTATTGACCCATTCTAGCGGCTAAATTTGCAAAACTCAATATAATTGCACCGAACATGCTTCTAGCTCAATTTGGTTGTTCGGGAGCTAATGGAACCATCAGAAGTCCACTCTAGGGCCATTTACTAGGACTTTATCTAAAAATTTATTTTACGATTGTAATGTCTCGTTTAAATAAAAAAGTTGCATAAATGTCAAACGATTCACCCAACGATAGAACAATCAGTATCAATAAGTCAAAAATAACCCGCGGTCTCTATGCAAATGCCCAAACTAATAAAATATTTGTGGAACCACATAAATGACTTGGAGGATCATTACAGCATCTCCCACTAATAGAATTTTTGTCCGCGAAAGTAAGAACGAGGATGTACCTGAAGACTCCAATTTGAACCACATAGGGATCCCAACCCTGAACTCACAATAGACAGTGAATACAATAGTTATAATCATGACCGGGGTCAACCCACAACTCTGGGAATCTCAACTAACGGAGGTATAACAATCTGTTGGTATGTAACAAAGAGTCAATGCAACAGTCTCTACAAGATCCTCAAAAGTCAATCACTCGTCCCGTCCGCTCAATAAGCTGGAACTTAACAGGAACACAACAAACTAGGTATACGTGCCCTCAACACACCCATAGATCTCCGAATAATCATAGTCGCCCATAACCATATCTATATTTCCCATAATTTAACCATAGATAGCTTATAGGCCAACCAAAATAATTATAGACAATAGTTAATATACTCACACTCACACGTAGGAGCTTTAGCCCCTTTCCCTAGTTGCTTAGCCAATCAATCACAACACCCTTAGTAATAATAAGTGTGGTAAATAGTCAGCACACCATCCCAATATAGCAGACTATTGATGAGACAATCATTCGTAGCTTCAAACTGACAACAGATATCCAGAATACAACAAATTATCCATATACCAATCATCATACAGTCACAAGAGACATAGCAAGAAAATAATCAACTACTAACCAAATACCCGACGGCCTCTAACACTTATATAACCAGAATTACTGCAAATTGACAGTATATAGTTCACAACCAGCCCCCTCTAAACCAACCTGGCACATTAATAGGTTGACCACAACAATATAGTTTTTTAATAAATCAAGCCCCAACAAGTAGGGCCCTCAACAGGTCCACCCTAACAATGTAATCGGTACACACAAGTCATCAGATCCATACACACAACAAGGGTATTAAATTTCCCAACAACATAACCAGAATCCCATAATGGCCACCATAGGTACGGATGCAATCTCTAAAATATCCTTCGCTTTAATCCTCAATCGATGGAAATTTGGCCCTTCTATAGTAAAATTAACCTATGTCTGGAATTCAAATCCCACTGAGTCAGAATATACTACAAGCTCTGGTGGTCTATATTGATATCACAATGAACGCCATATAAATAGTGCCTCTAGATCTTGAGCGTAAGCACTATCGCCGCTAACTCTAAGTCTTGCATGGGGTAGTTACACTCGTGGTCCCGTAACTAACGAGATGCATAAGCAATAACTTGACCTCTCTACATCAACACATAGCCTAACCCAATACGATAGACATCACAATACACAAAAAGCTTTCCCCCGTGATATGAAGGGTCAAAATAGGAACAGTAGTCAATAACTCTTTTAACGACAAAAAACTAGTCTCACACTTATCTATCCATACAAATGACACCCCCCCCCCCAACGAGTCAACCGAGTCAATGGAGCAACAATAGTGGAGAAATCCTCAACAAATCATTTATACCCTACTAACTTGACAAAACACTGAACCTCTGTCACTGAAAGTAGGTTTAGGCCAACCATGAATTACCTTTATTTTAGCTGGATTCACCATCATACTCTCTTTGGACACCACGTGCCCCAAGAAATCATAAACTCAAGCCAAAGCTCTCATTTAGAAAACTTAACATCTAACTTATAAACTCTGAGTGTCTGTAGCACAATCTAAAGATGCTAGGCATGTTGCTCTCGGCTCTGTGAATATACCAAGATAATATCAATAGAACTCACAACAAAAGGCCCAAAGAATAACTCATAGGGTTCTAGACCCAAAGTATAATTGACAGGTGCTCGAACCTCAGAATCAACATCCATAACTCAACATCCCAGTCGTGGCCACCAGAGACTCGGACCATGGGGCACGCCACCCAGGCCTCAGACACTCGAACGTGGCCACCAGAGCTCAGAGCACGAGGAACATCATCCAGGACTCGAAGCATAGGAACAATTATTCACTCACTAGTCTATCTAGAAATCCCGCAATATAGTAACCCAAGGCAAGATTTACAAATCCCTAACCGAGCATAACTATCACCCCTCTCAAACTATAACATGTAACTCTATCGCCAGGGAAAAACAACAAGTGCACCATGACTAACAATTGTATACAAAAGTATATATGTCGCAGGCCATTGTAGAGTCATGCCCAACAAAAGCTAAATCTACCACAATTCAATCAAGTACACCTGATCCCCCACTAATAAAAAGGAATCCCTTAATTATGCCAATACATAGCAATGGATAGAAAGGCTCGAAACACATACTCAAGGAAGCGGTGAGATAAGCAATACATAACCATGTAGAACCATAACCAAAATACCAAGTAACCTGGCACAATGACCAATATTCCACCGGTAAGTATAGACAAAAATTTGAACAACGATATCCAAGGCCGTTAACAATTATAACAAGTCCCCAGGATAGCACGATAGGCAGCTCAGTTGATAACCACAACAGATATCCCAATCAACAATAGAAAATCCAACTAAGACCTTGGGTATAACATTCAACTCATAATTAGGATCACAATCCAACCCCCAGAGAATCAGGAGGACAACATATCAATAGAGTCTCAAAGTCGGACCATCACTATAGAGTCATAAGGTGTAGCCAGAAGTATAACTTACAGCCAGCCCCTCAGATACCATATATTACCAGTACTTAACTACCCATTCAAGTAATCAAGTATCAAAGTGAGCATATGTATAAATCACAGGTTGTAGGCTTACACTTAGCATCTATCGAGTATAATCATAACATCATTGATAAGTAATCAGAATCATATTAGGCATCGTATACTCATTAGTATCAAGAAGCCTCGTAGGTCAAGCCAGCAGTTAAATAGTCAAATACATGTATACAAGTAGCATCCAAGCCTAGCTTACCTCATTCAAAACCTATCTCGCCTTTATAATCATTATTAGAAGTATTCACAACCCACATAACATTTAACCATCAACTAACATATAGATATAAGTATTATAGAGTCCCAGCCGCCACAATATATTCCATAGTACAATACACAGTCACAACCAAACAAGTAGCAGATCACGAAGCCTGTCTCAGAGGCTCCAACAATCTCAATGCCTATAGTCTTTCTATCCCAGCTATCAAAAATCATGGGCATCCTTCTTGGCTCGATGGGCTCTAGAGGATGCTCCCTTTAGGGAACGGATAGCGCAATCCTACATTTATCCGGAGTCTGACCTTTACGCAACATATATGTGAAAGAACGAGACGAGAAGATTCCTAGAATCAACAGACCGTTGGTGAAACCACACAAATAGAAACAATAACAAGGGGAAGTTTCCTAAGCATCCCGTAGCCTCCTGAAGATAAGTCACAAACGTCTCCATGCCCATCCGCAGGACTCTACTAGATGGTAGCTCTATCAAAATGAGACCAGCAAACCTAAGGCTCTGATGCCACCGTGTCACAACCGACCTTTCAGGTCATGATGACGCCTGTTAAATCCTACCCACATGCAAGCCAACCCAATGCCTATGGCATCTGTCCTGAAAAACCTAATGATAAAGATACTAGCAACGTGCAAATAAACAAACCACAATCTACCTAGAACCTAGAAGTCACCTGTACAGAGCTACAATAGACTCAAAATGAACATATACATAACCATATATATAACCAGGAGAACTCCTACATATACATGCCAACCTATCATGGTACAGGGCTAGTATCTGAATACAAAAAAATAGCCCAAAACAAAAGGAGACAATAGAATATTTTAGGTTGTTGATGCTCACCAAAGGCTCTTGACCTTTCAACAAGCTCCCAATCAGTGTCCATGACTCGTACATGGACCTACACCATGAGTTGATACAAAACGTAGGGGTGAGTACCGATAAAAGGCACCCAGTAGGCATCATCAGCCGATCAAGTAAAATATAGTAAATATAGAATGCCTAAATATAGTAAATTAAAGTAAAATAAGCTAATCTTAACCCAGCCTAACAGTGAGTATATCAGTGGTATCGTCGTAATCCAATGGCCATAATCAAGCAATATATCATGACCAACCGATAGAATCACAACCAAAACCATACCCTCAACATCACATAGTCACAGTATGGGGTTGTACATGGGTGTAAGGCCCTAATATCTATGCGTGTACGCCTCCATAAGCCTAGAAGGTAAACCCACGCACAACTAAGGTGTAGAATTATATCCCAACAGAACTCATATAGAATAGTATAACCTAATCAAGAACTATATATTGTGTCGGTACATGACACCTGATCCAGAAATGTATATCATGTCGGTACATGACACTTCATCCGTAAATATGTATTGTGTCGGTATGTGACTCCCGATCCAAAAATATATATCGTGTCGATACGTGACACTTAATCCAGAAATATATATCATGTCGGTACGTGACTCTCAATCTAAAAATGTATATCGTGTCGGTACGTGATGCCCGATCCATAAGTATATATCATGTCAGTACATGACACTCAATCTAGAAATATATATCATGTCAGTACATGATATCCGATCCATAAATGTATATCGTGTTGGTACGTGACACCGGATCCATAAATGTATATCGTGTTGGTACGTGACACCTAATCTATAAATTATTATCATGTCAGTACGTGACACCCAACCCATAAATATGTATCATGTCAGTACGTGAAACCAGATCCATAAATGTATAATGTATCCCGTATCAACAGTCGTAACGCCTAATTAGGAGCCTAATCATGATGGTTCCCAAATTATAGCATGTTTTCCCCAGTTACCTGATAGAACAACATGTGCATAATGAATACGAATTGCATACAGAAGCATATATGTCACACAAATAGTATAGAATCATGTCTACCAGGGATCGATGTATCGCAACTTAACCAACCACAAGCACTTAGAATAAATATGGATAGTCACAACTATATTGCAAGTATCTAGAACAAATAGGGTTATCAAAATCATATATATATATATATATATATCAAGACAAGCCCACTGTACAATATACAGTTTACAAACTAGTCTCACAAGCTAACATGTATCACAGCATAAGGCTAGACATGCATCCGAAAGTATCCATCTCACAAACTAATGTAGGGTCATGCCTACCCAAGGCCAAGTACATCATAATCCCGTCAACCATAAGTACTCAGAGTAAACATGGACAATCATAGGTTTATCTCAATATCCAGAACAACCAAACCAGTAGATTCATATCTATACCAGAATTAATCCACAACACGGTTATATCATCAAAAGACAACCTCACAACCAACATATCTCTGTAGAATTAGGCTTCACATTCATACAAATAGGAGTTAAGTCAGAATACATACCTTCCATATGGCATCAACTCATATCCTGCCTTTACCAGGCCTTTCCATAGTTCAACAATATCAGAACTCAGCTAATATCATAGCTTTAACTAATATCACACTTATTACATTAACAAGTATCTCATGTCATTATATACTACCCATACATCTCATATCATTACATACCACATATACATCTCAGTAGGTTTAATCCACATACAACCACAATACCCATTTCAGCTCAGTCTAAAAAATAAAGAAGTCTAGCCTATCGAAAAGGCAAATCTATGTGCTCCAGATCAGTCCACGCGAGTTTTTCCTCCCAGATGACCTCCAAATGTCACTCAACTGTCACATGTGAGTCACAATATCAATATGTCTATTTTGGCTATAATATCTCAAAGAACAGGGGGAAATACGTCAAATGCAACTACAACGAGAAAAATGAGGCCCACGCCCAAAATTCCAAACTAACTCTCGTAAAATTATCCTTACATCACCTCGAGTCCATATCCATAAATTGAGCCCAGAACAAATCTCAGAAGCAAAGAAACGGCTCAAAAACGAAGTTGCATTTCTTATCGAAAAAAGGAACATTTATTTACAGCAGCTTCTTTGCCAATTTACTCAAAATATGATCAAATTAACTAAATTTGAATACACCATGGCCTAGGTCTTGAAAAGTAGTACAGTTTAGACTCAAACTTTACTTAATTCCGATAAGAAATGGTTGAAATATCACGACACAAAATTTCCGAAAACAAAGCAACATAACAACAGCTAAAATCCAACTTTCGCATCAAATGGAGTGATATTAATTACTCCCAGCATTACCACGATGTGTGCCTCACAAAAACACATGGAATAGACACAAATTTCACAAATTCTAACTCAAAACGGATAAGAAATCGCAATCCAAAGTTTCCAAAAGTATATTCAATATTACAGCTGAAAAATATCTAATTTTACCTCAAACTACATGCAGAAATCAAATTCCGAAGCTCCCACAACATTCCTCTCAAAAAAACATACAAGCTAGCCTTTTGAATCGCCTAAATTGGATAAAACACGAGGGATTTATCAATATCGGAAGTTGGTGTTCATTCTTATGTTTTTCTGGAAAAAATTCAGAATAAATACCTCCTTTTCCCTTCTTTTTTTTAAATTCCAGCCGCCATGCCACATGTCACTATCCCATATATTCACGTCGTCCGCCATCTTAGATTTTTCGGCTACCGCTTAAATTTAATTTTGATACCCCGACCTCATCAAAAGTCACAAAAATATAATCCATATATGAATCTTACTGGAAATGATATTTCAGACTCAACGGTATAGTTGAAATTCTTATCGGATGTCGTTTTATTCCAATATGGGTCTCATTTCTCAATATTAAGATTTTTCAAAGGAACTAAAATACACCCTGAAGCCCAAGGAACCAAAAAAAGGTCCTCCTAGACCAAACTCAATGTTCCAGATCCAATGGTGTGATCAGAATTTCCATTTGGGGCACGTTTCCCAAGGGCGTTGACTAAACTCAACTATTGATCTATTCCGGCAGCTAAATTTACAAAACTCGATATAATTACACCGAACATGCTCCTAGCGTAATTTGGTTATTCCGGAGCTAATGGAACCGTCAGAAGTCCACTCCAGGGCCATTTACTAGGACTTTATCTAAAAATGCATTTTACGATTATAATATCTCGCTTAAATCGAAAAGTTGCATAAATATCAAACGATTCACCCAACACAGAACAATCAGTGCCAATAAGTCACAAATAACCCGTGGTCTCTATGCAAATTCCCAAACTAATAAAATATCCGTGGAACCACATAAATAACCTGGAGGGTCATTACATTTCACAAGGTAGGGGTTAGGCTGTATAGTACACATGTGGAATTAACTATATTGGTTATGTTGAATATTTGTGAAGCGCACACAGTACTAGCCCCGACCCCTTAGATATTTATTCCTTAATCCACAAAAGATAGCAAAAAGGATGACTTGTTTTCCAGGAGAGTTCATTTGTGTTGTTAACTAGCTAATAAATTTCATACATTCCTCTGATGTTTTCATTATTGGTTATCTTTTTTAGCTCTGTTGTGTGTATGTGTGTATATATATTTGATAAAAATGGAGATCAGCTGCAACTTGTGTACGTTCCTTGGCTTGATATATCATTATCTTTTGTACACCCATCTTTAATTACTTAGGGAACACAACCATTTCTAGTTTTCTTTTGGAACTTTAGGACAAAAGGAAAACAAGTGGCATGCATGCAATCTTTCTAACCAGTAGTATGTCCTCTCTACCCCTATTCTACACGTCACCCTTCAAAAGAGAGAGGGAAAGGAAAAAAAAAGGCCTAAAGCTAGCAAGTTTGAAAAGCCATAGCTGTATTACACAAATCAAATGCTTTAATTTTGGCATTAAAATTTCTAAAGATCTGAGGAGATCTTGCTATATATACACTCTTCTTTTGCCATAAAATTAAAATACATAACAGATTTATCATCAGAAAAATTAGGCATTCTAAGAAGTTAATTAAAATCTAGCTAGGATTTATTTATCTAAAGTTTAAGAAGCGTAGCATATAACTTCTGGAACAACGGTACTACAAATAGAATTGTCTTCTTCCTATATCACAATTATGGTAAAAGAAAAAGTCTTTTAACCAGAGGCAAGTTTGGATATATGTGAGGGTTAGTTGAGGATCAGACAAAATAAGATAGATGATGAAAACTATTTATATTAGTTCAGTTAGTCTGTATTCACAATGGCCATCTCTTTTGTCGAAATAATATGTGCTTTTGGTGTTTAGATGAATATTGTACAAAATTCATAGTATTGTCTTACATTAGTACTACTCTCATATCCGGTTAATAATTAGTGAAACATATATATCCACACACTATTAGTTTTGTAATTTTTTCCATACTTGAAAAGTTAGTAAAATAGAAAATTTGATTTAATAACATTTAATTAGACTTTAAAAGCCTAGCTAATGCTGAAATTAGACGAATATTTTGATGAAACATACTAGACTTCTTTTTCATCTCACTCTAATGTTTTGTTGTTGTGTGAAATTAAACTACAGAGACGAAGAGGGGACTGCCTGCACATCTCAACCAGGAAATTGCTGCCAATGGACAAAATTCTGAATGCACCATCCGGGAGCAAGACCGATTTGTACCAATAACGAACGTCATCAGAATCATGCGCAAGATCCTTCCTCTCCATGCCAAAATAGCTAATGACTCCAAAGTGAGCATCCAAGAATGTGTCTCTGAGTTCATAAGCTTCATAACATGTGAAGCTAACGATCATTGCCACTGTGACCAGCGCAAAACCATCACCGCTGAAGATGTGATTCAGGGCATGAGCAGTTTTGGGTTTGAGGACTACATTGAACCCTTGATTTTGTACTTGCATTGTTATCGCGTGTATGATGGTGGTGAGCGTGGATCCCTGAGAAGGAAGCCTTTGTTGTTGAAGCATCTAATAGTTCACCTACCTCCTAATTTTCAAATGGCTCATCACCAATATGGTTACTTTGTGTTTCCACAAGTAATGGGTCACCGTTATATGCAAGGGGATGCATCAAAAGTAAGCAATTCTCAATATGCAGTTGTTGATGTGTATAGTGAAGTTGAGTCTCCTGCGAAGGAGAGTAACGAGTGATCAGTTTTTCTGCCCAAGGAATTAAGCTGTTGTTGAAACTTTAAAGTAGACTAGTGATAGTTCTTAATTTGCAAAGTTTAGGAATGTATCTTTCAAACTATGTGAGCCAAATGGTGGCCCCTCCAATTGGCTTTTTGGTTATTTTGCTACCTGTCTATTTCGAGTATTCGGTTGGTGATTGCTAGTGACTTTTATATATTTTGATTCAAAATATTTGAAATCATCAAACACCATGTTTATTCCATTCCTGAGTATATGCAGTGACATAAGACTCAAACATCAAATGAACTAATTGACGCCAAGTACTACTTACTCAGCAAGGCGTACTTCTCTATAATTGTCGCCTAGAAACAAGATGATACCAACGAATATCCTTATAATATCTAATGGATGTTTTTAAACTTTAACTCTCATGAATGCATTGTCTTTTAAATTCATGATCATCTCTCTCTTCTTCTTGTTCAATATCATGTATTTTAATGTCAGTATCACTACCTCATGATTGATGAATAAAGTAATTTCAGTATTTTCTACACATGATTATTTGTCCATCTAATTAAATTTTTCCATATATATATATTTATCTTTGATTATTTGTCAATCTATATGGAGAGCTTGCCAGACAGACATATGAGTTGTATAATGTACA
>JBCEWC010018739.1:0-11809 GCA_038996855.1 Solanum aculeatissimum
CTTTTTTCTTATCTGATGACTTAACCTCAATTAACTATTTTCATTTAAGGGTCATACTTACCATACTCGTAACATCACACTTCTTTCAAGTTAATAACTAAATTTTTCGTTTATGCTATGTCAAATCTACTAGAGAAAATCTCCAACTAATAGTATCACTCTCGTCATGCTAACCCCCTTTATATCACGGTATATTTAAGTATAGTCTATCATCAAATTCTCTTTCATAAGTTAAGTAGTATTTATTGTATCTATTATACCTCCTTCCCTAGCTAAGTTCATAACTCTATAAATCTCATGTGACTCTTCTTTCAGAATCATGAGTCTAGTTTAAATGTACCACCTTATTCCCTTCTTCTATTCAACACCTATACTTGATTTTCTTGTTACTAATGCAATGGCATGTCAACATCAACTCCATTTTTATCTGAGTGTACCTCATCTCATACTAACTAACAACTCTTATTCTACCCTCTATCATGAGAGTTAGATGATACTTACTACTTTTTAACGAAAACTCAAGAGGGAATTGACTTATCACCCTATCTATTAACTTATCACCCTATCTATTAACTTATCACCACATGACTCTTAACTACCTACTTTAATCATCTACTATTTCCACTCTTCATGGTCTATATATCCTTCTAACTCTAGGATTATTCTATCACTTATGATTTAGAAAAACCTTCAATCCCTTTCACTCGAGGAGGATCAAATACCACTAAGTATTTTTAGGCATAACTTAATCACCTTCTCAAGGATAACATCTAAACAATGGTTCAAAGAACGGAGTCTAGAAGTACATCATATCTTGCTCTAGCTCAAACGCATGATTCACATGAATAGGAGTGCATTATTTCAGATCGATGAACTTAAGCACGCTAGTTGGCTCCTCTTAAGCATGATGCAGTCTCTTTACTTTCTACATACTTTATCTGAAGGTAACTCATTACAAATCATAAGCATCCTTAGATTTAATATCCCTGAAGATCAAAAAATTCAACTTTAAGATCTTAACGAAGAGATAGTATTCGTCACTAGTCATCAAGACTTATGTTCAATTGAGAAATTTTGTTTGTCTCCAAGAACGCATCCATATGAGAAGCTACAATAGTTGCATGTTGCTTTAGTTCTAGCCATTACAAAAATGACTGAATAAGATTAGATACCAATTGGTATCACCTAGATACCAATTGGGATCACCTAGATACCAATCAGAATCACCTAGATACCAATAGTTGATTCCAATTATATTCAAGTAATAACACGAAAGAAATAAAGAAGGGAGTTTTCCTAAGATCCAATAGCCTCTCGAAGAAAAGTAAGGGCATCCCCGTACCGTTTCGCAAGACTCTACCAGACCTTTTCTTATGTGATGAGATCAATGAACCTAAAGATCTTGAAATAGCTAACACATCCTAATTATTTTCCTAAAAGAGAACCAAGTTAGTCTACTTGTTTTAATGAAGTGCAAATAAGCGACATAGAGATTTATCGTGGAAAACACCTGGCTCAAAGGTGAAAAAACCATGACCTGTACCACTGCAGGATTTTCCCCAACTTCACTAAATTCAAAACGAGCTTGAGTCAAAGATTACAATTCCTAGTAATCTAAAACTTCAAAGTAAACGTCCTAACTTGAACTAAAACCTCCCAAGGTTTGAGCTCCCCAGATCTTCGAGTTACCCCCAACTTGAAGATAACACTAAGTTCAGTTTATAGTTCACTGAACATTACACTTCGAAAACCTATTAAGAATGACTCCCCAGAAATGATTCTATTTTCTTTGACTACAACTGCTCTGCTTCTTCATCTTTTAAAAATAGGACGCACAAGGAGTTTGTATAATGATCAACCTCCTTTTTCGCCTTTCCTGCTTGCACTAGACTCCTTCTTTGTGTATGACTTGTTTCAACCATGTGCCTCTTTTCTCCCACGTTCAATTTGTTAAACTGCTCACCTATTTCTATGCTTACAACCTTATCTTCATGTGCTTACAGCCTCATCTTCATGTGCTCCTTTTATCCGCAATCCCTGCTCAATTGTCCAGCTGAGATGGTGTGTTCAGTGACCACTTTGCCTAACGTGTTTCATCATCAAAACTTCTGACTCAACAAATTCCCCCTTTTTGATGATGACAAACTTCCATGATTTGGTCCAGCCAACATAACCCCTACAACAATAAGAAGAGCAACACTCCAAACGAAGACAAACTTAGCATGGGTTATAAATATTACATTACTTGATTTCCCCCTTTTGGCATCATTGAAAAGAGGCATTCACAAGAGATATATCAAGGAATAAGTACTAAAATCAAGGTCGCAAGGGCTATCAACACAAAACAAATTAAGGAGAGAAGTTCTTAACACGACCCAAGTGATAGCAAGCAAGCAAAACAGATAGCAGTCTCCACATAGAGGTGGAGTAACCTAGGTCCAACAGTTAATTGTCTTTACAATACTAAAAATAGAAACAAATACCCAAAAACTAAGAGAATTAAGGAACAGGTCGGATAGAGGGGTTGGAGGGAATCAACATAGAAAGTTTATGCATGATCTCAGCATGAGCAACACATTATTTTGATAAGGTATCTTCAAGGGTAGTGATCCGGCCCATCAAAGCAGCACGTTCCTGAGCAAATTCCTGATGTGCAGTAGTTAGCTCAGCAGATTTGGCATCCAAGGAAACCTGCAGATGATGAAGTGGAGTACCAACCCTTTGCATAGAAACATGTAAGACGACATAGTTCACTTGACCCAACACATCTTTGGCCATCTGCATAGTCCAAACCTGAACAGGAACTGAGTAAGCTTCAAGGATTTGTGACAACCAGAACCCATAAGGAAGAGCATGTCCATTTTTATCCTGGATAAGGACCCGCTGCATGTACTGAAGAATCAAGCTAGGCAAGTTAAAAGGAACTTTAGTGTCGAGGAGTTCCATCAATGTTAAGTCAAGAAAACTTGCTTCAGACCGGCATTCCTTCCTAGGAAGCAGGATCTTATGGACCACATCAAAGTATAACCGATGAAGAGAAGATATTTCCCGTCGATGCTAAGTTAAGGCAGGACATCCTGAGAATTTTCTAGTGATTTCTAGTGCAGAGGCCAGATTGTTCAATGGTGGCGACTCGTGACACACATAGTGATCCCAGCTAGCATTTGGAACTCCTAAGATCCGAGAAATGTTATCTACCCCTAGATGAATAGGTATACCTCTAACTGAGGTGACAAAACAGAGTTCTGCACAATTCCTCGTCCATAAAACTCATATATTTCAGGTTTAGCAAATTTTCGTTGAGTACTACCCAAACAAACCAGCCGAGACCAACCTTGTGCTTTAAGTTTTGCCAGTAACACAGTCATCTCTGAACCTCCTAACCCTGTACCAGTATGGCCCCGAATGAGGGAGCGCCTCTGAAAGTGAATGAGAGAAAGGAAGTGAGGGTCAGAATTGTCAGCCATAGGCATAGAAGAGTCAGTCTCGGTCTCAGAGGAGTCTGAGGGAACAGGTTTCTTTGAGGTGGAAGAACCCCTAGTTTGAGAGACCAGTTTAGTTGGAGAGGGAGCAACATGCTTCTTTTTTGATGTGCCCTCCGGCTCGGAGAGAGGGGGTTTGGGAATAATGTTCTTTTTCACTACATTTTTCTGGACTGAGCGGAGAAACAAGTCACGTTTGGGGGAAGAAACAGGTGGAGCCTTTTGATTTTTGCTCTACTTTAAGGCTTCCTGCAGAGCTTCTTTCTCTTACCTTTTGTGATTTTGGGTTTGAGGAACCCGTGAGGAATT
The DNA here is from genome assembly GCA_038996855.1 of Solanum aculeatissimum. Classification (NCBI taxonomy): domain Eukaryota; kingdom Viridiplantae; phylum Streptophyta; class Magnoliopsida; order Solanales; family Solanaceae; genus Solanum; species Solanum aculeatissimum. The sequence continues at coordinate 3,792 of JBCEWC010018739.1, forward strand.
GGGTAGAGGATTGGGTTCAGGAGAGGGAGAATCATCAGTAACTTCGATTGGAGCACCGAAGGCTTTCCTAAGATGCCGACGAACCCTTTTTGGAATGGGAATAGTGGGTAAAGGATCATCACTGGGAATCGACTAAATCGGAAGAATATTCAGTCCATCAAAAGGAGAAGACCAAGACGGAAGAGAGTTTGAGGAGAATATGGAGAACTTGTTTTGGAAAGACCCCCAATTTGCAAAGTTGGATACATGAAACAACAAGGACTGTGGTAGATTTGCCGTTGCATAAGACCGATGACTTGACATTTAGGCTTGTTTGAGTTGGCGACAGGAAGATCAAGTGGAGAGGCCATGTTTAACTTGAAGGTTCTTGGACAAGAATGCACACTGTTCACCAGATATATAAAAATATTAAGAAGAAGAAGAGTCGGAAGATAAAGAGACAATTGGGGGGATATATTTGAGTGTGAAAAGAAGTCTGCTGTGATTGGACATGTACAGACTTTTTCAGGAACTGACCTTTGGGCATTTTTGGTGACAATTTGGTGAGATAATAGGTGTCATATGAAGAAACAAGTACGGGTACCTGGTCTATTATCCAGTAATATATTTAGACAAAGAAAAGTTGGTACCTTATGTTTTCACTTCTTTGACCGGATGCTGCACCCGAATTTGTCACCTGCACATACTAAGACATGAATATGATTAAATTCCCCTTTGTCTTTCAATGTGAGATACACATTTTCATGTGAGAAATTGAGTTCAGTACTATGTTGATATATCTAGGTAAATCCAATTTTCTAGCCAACATCCCCTGTTCTAATTTGATTTTTTCAAAGTGTTCTCTACTTAAAGCCTTAGTGAAAATATCGACAATTTGATTCTCAGTTGGACAAAACATTATTGAGATTAGATTTTTCTCTACATTCTCACGTAGAAAATGATGTCTAATGTCAATATGTTTGGTCCTTTTATGTTGAATTGGATTTTTTGCAATGTTTATGGCACTTAAGTTATCACAGAAAATGGGAACACAACCTATATTCATACCAAAGTCCATTAGCTGCTGTTTAATCCATAATAATTGAGCACAACATGATCCAGCCGCTACGTACTCAGCCTCAGCAGTTGATAAAGCAACAAAGAGTTTCTTCTTGGTGGACCAGGAAATCAGACATGTTCCAAGGAAGTGGGCCATACCTGCGGTGCTTTTTCTGTCCACTAAGTATCCAGCGTAGTCTGCATCAAAATATCCTACAAGCTGAAAATTGCTACCTTTTGAGTACCATAGCCCGAGTGTTGGAGTGCCTTTGAGATATCTGAAGATAGATTTCACAGCCTTGAGATGAGACTCTTTTGGATTTGCTTGAAACCTAACACACAATCCTACGCTGAAAAATATGTCAGGGCTGCTAGCAATCAGATATAGGAGTGATGCAATTATTCCCCTATACACTTGTGGTTCGACTAGGGATCCAGTCTCATCCAGATCTAGCTTTGTGGAGACAACAATGAGAGTGTCTATTTCCTTAGCATCTTCCATTTTGAATCATTTGAGTAGGTCCAAAACATACTTCTGCTGATGTATGTAGGTTCCAGAGGAGGTTTTCTTGATTTGTAAACCCAGGAGGAAATCTAGTTCTCCCATCATACTCATCTCAAACTCTCTACTCACCAGTTGTGCAAATTCATGAGTCATTTGAGCATTTGTTGATCCAAAAATGATATCATCCACATATACCTGCACAATTAACATGTCCTGTCCCTTTGTTTTCAAGAAGAGAGTATTATCAATTTTACCCCTAGTGTGCCCATGATCCATCAGAAATGTTGACAGTCTTTCATACCATGCAAGAGTAGCCTGCTTCAGTCCATACAGGGCCTTATCTAATTTGAACACATGGTCTGAAAATTCTGGATTTTCAAATCCAGGTGGTTGATTCACATATACTTCCTCCTTCAGGTATCCATTTAGAAAGACACTCTTTACATCCATTTGATAGAGCGAAAACTCTTTGTAGGTGGAAAAAGCTATCCTGATAGCTTCAAGTCTTGCCACTGGAGAAAAGGTCTCATCATAGTCTATACCTTCCTCTTGACTGTACCCTTGGACTACTAACCTTGCCTTGTTTCTTATAACTATTCCATGTTCATCAAGCTTGTTCCTGAACACCCATTTTGTGGCAATGATGGTTCTTCCTTCTTGTTTTGGCACAAGATGCCATACTTTGCATCTTTCGAATTGATTCAGTTCTTCCTGCATGGCCATTATCTAGTCCTCATCAAGCAGTGCTTCTTTAACCCTTTTTGGTTCCAAAATTTACAAAAAGGCATCAAATGCGCACAAGTTCTTTAGTCCTGATCTAGTAGTGATTCCAGAAGTCAGATCCGAAAAATTGTTGTCAGCAGGGTGAGAGCTTTGATACTTGTAGCTTTTCATCCTGAATCCTTGAGTTGAGCTGTTTGTTAAGGAACCTGGGCCTGATGATGCACCATGCATATGCATGTCATCAGTTCCCCCTGACTGTGAGAACTCTGGTTCTGCAGTGGAAGCAACAGGCGGTTCTGCTTGTTTCTCTGCTCGTTGTTCTAGTTCACATTCATCCTGCATGTTAGTCTGAATAGCAATATCATTTTCATCAAAAACAACATGAACACTTTTTTCAACACAGTTTGTTCTTTTATTTAACACTCTGTAGGCTTTTCTATGTAAAGAGTATCCCAAGAAAATTACCTCATCACTTCTGGCGTCAAAGTTTCCCAAATTGTCTTTCCTAATGTTATGAATGAAGCATTTACATCCAAACGTTCTAAAATAGGAAATATTTGATTTTCTTCCTTTGAGTAATTGGTACGGAGTTTTGTTTAAAATGGATCTCAGCATGCACCTATTAAAAATGTAAGCAGCAATGTTGATGGCTTCAGCCCAAAGATTCTTTGGAAGGTTGCTTGCAATCATCATTGTTCTAGCCATATCTTCTAAGGTCCTGTTTTTCCTTTCTACTACTCCATTTTGTTGTGGAGTTCTTGGAGCAGAGAAGTTATGATCTACTCAAGTTTTGAATAGAATTCTAAGAATTTTGTATTCTCAAATTCTGTTCCATGGTCTGATCTTATGAAAATCAGGGGAGTCTCTAATTTCCTTTCCATTTTCTTGATGAATATGGAAAATATATCAAAGGCTTCTTCCTTAGAGGATAAGAAAAATTTCCAAGCAAATCTAGAGTAATCATCAACAATAACAAGCATGTACCTTTTACCTCCTCTGCTTTTTACTCTCATCGGTCCACATAAATCAATGTGAACCAGTTCCAGACACTTAGATGTACTTACCTGGTTCTTGGATGTGAACGATGATCTCACCTACTTCCCCCTTACAAATGCACTGCATACTTTGTCATCTTTGAACTTGGTTTTAGGTAAGCCTATTACCATGTCCATAGATGCCAGTATGTTCAGTTGCTTAAGACTTGCATGTCCAAGTCTTTTGTGCCATAATAAGGGATCATTAGTAAAAGTCTTTTGTGTCTTTTGGCAGTAAGAACTATCTCTTTTGTATCCAACCTTTTGACCCTGCAACCTGCAGAAGTGAACGTGACCTTATTACCTTTGTCACATTGTTGAGATATGCTTAACAGGTTGGGATTTAATCCATCCACATGATAAACTTCTTTTAGGGCCCTTGATGTATTGTTTCTAATCTTTCCAATTCCAACCACAGTTCCCTTTTTTCCGTCCCCGAAGGAAACTTTACCCCCTTTGAAAGGTGTCAGCGAAAGAAATTTGTGTTTATCCCCCGTTATATGCCTTGAGCAAGCGCTATCCATGTACCAATGTTTGCTGCCTTTCACTGATACCTGCAAAAATATTTTAGGGGTTAGTTTTAGGAACCCAGACTAGCTTGGGTCCTTTCTTATTGAAAAAGGGGTGGATGAGATCTTTTTTAGCCCACCTAGATAACTGGTTTCTTGATTTGTTTCTCTTAACAACCTTGTTCCATTTTTTGTGTAGAATATTAGAGGTTCTTTTTCTTACACTTTTAGCAATAGGACATTCAGTAGTTGGATGTCCAACTTTTCCAGAAAGATAGCATAAGTTAGTAGCAGAGATATGTTCTTGAATGAACCCTATGTCAGCTCTCTCATTATGAGTTCTACTTCGCAACTGATTTACTATCTTAGAAGATTGTGTCCACGTATTTGCCCTTTCTAGTTCCTCTTTTAATTCTGACACTCTCTGATTAAGCATTCTACCTTTTTCTTTCTCACGGAAGAATTCATTCTTACAATCTTTTAACTCAATTTCAAGCCTTAGTTGTTCCTCACTCATTTTATCTTTTCCCTTTTCACTTAAGGTCAGTTTCAGGATTTCAGATTTTAGGCTTAAGACCAGACTATCCAGTTTTTCAATCTGGTTCTTTATCTTGTGAATTTCTTCATTTGCTTCAGTTAGGCAATTTTTTATCTCCAGACACTCAAAAGTTTTATCAGAAAAATCATTTATGAGTTGATTCTTTTCACCAGTTAATTCTAGAAAGTCATCAATTAATCCAATCATTAGCATGATGAGTTTTCTTTTTGAGAAAAGGTGTAATTTTTCTTTTAGTTCAAGAATACTTACCTTCGATTTCTCGTCATCCTCTAGATCTGAGTCCCCAACGGCCATGAATACAGTCTCATAAGGATCTTCAGTATCAGATTCCTCAATTTCAGAACCCCAGGCTTCCATCATGGCATATTCTTCTTTTTCCTTTTGCTTGAGGGCCTTTCTCTTAATTCTTTCTCAGCTCTTTCCTTTCTCCATTCTACTTCCCATAACGGACAGTGTCTTACATGGTGATCAGTCTTTCCACACTTGTAACATCCAGACTGAGTTTTGTCATCAGTCCACCTCCTATTTCCTGAGTCATCGGACCATCTCTTGTTATCTGTTTCTTTCATGTCTCTTCCCTTCCCCATATTGAAGATCTTCTTAAAGTTCTTTGCCAGATAAGCAATTTGTTCCTCATCCAAATCCGTTTCGTCATCTTCAGACACCTTTATTTCTAAAGACCTTTCAGTTATGGTTTCTTCTTTCTTCTTGTCTTCCATATTCATCTCATATGTTCAGAGATTTCCTACCAATTCGTCGAGAGTCACGGTAGCAATGTCCTTTGCTTCCCTGATAGCTGTGACTTTAATATCCCATTTTGCCTTTTCCAGAACTCTCAGAACTTTGTCGACTTGTTCCTCAGTGGTCAACACTTTTCCTAGTGAGCCCAACTCGTTTATCAGAGTAGTGAGTCTAGTGATCATATCCAAAAGTGACTCATTTTCCTTTATCCTGAAAGTTTCGTATTCAGTGAAAAGCATGGCGACTCTGAATCTCCTGACTTGACTGGTTCCCTCATGTGCATTAGTCAAAGCATCCTAGATCTGCTTAGCGGTGGCACAGTTGGAGATCCTATTGTATTCATCTGGTCCAAGTCCACATACAAGAATGTTCTTGGCTTTAGCATTTTTCCTCAGGGTTGTTAAATCATCTGGAGTGAACTCGTTTCTCTCATTTGGAACAAGTTATCCTTCCACAGTCTTGGTGGGAACAATAGGTCCAATAGTAATCCTGTCCCACAGTTCATAGTCTTCAGCTTGAATAAAGTCCTCCATTCGTGCCTTCCACCAACCAAAATGAGTACCAATGAATAGTGGTGGTCTAACAGTCGATTGTCCTTCTCCGTGTCCAAGAGGAGGTGCTGTGTTCATCATGATCTATTCTTAGGTGTTTAGCCTTTAACAAGAAAACCCGCTCTGATACAATTGAAATAGCTAACACGTCCTAATTATTTGCCTAAAAGAGAACCAAGTTAGTCCACTTGTTTCAATGAAGTGCAAATAAGAGACACAGAGATTTATCATGGAAAACACCCAACTCAAAGGTGAAAAAACCACGACCTGTACCACTAGATGATTTTCCCCAACTTCACTAAATTCAAAACGAGCCTGAGTTAAAGATTACAATTCCTAGTAATCTAAAACTTCAAAGTAAACTTCCTAACTTGAACTAAAACCTCCCAAGGTTTGAGTTCCCAGATCTTCGAGTTGCCCCCAACTTGAAGATAACACTAAGTTCAGTTTATAGTTCACTGAACATTACACTTCAAAAACCTATCAAGAATGATTCCCTAGAAATGATTCTATTTTTGTTGACTACAACTGCTCTGCTTCTTCATCTTTTAAAAACAGACGCACAAGGAGTTTGTATAATGATCAACCTCCTTATTCGCCTTTCCTTCTTGCACTAGACTCCTTCTTTGTGTATGACTTATTTCGACCATGTGCCTCTTTTCTCCCACGTGCAGTTTGTTGAACTGCTCACCTATTTCTGTGCTTATAACCTTATCATTATGTTCTCCTTTTATCCGCAATCCCTGTTCAATTGTCCAGCTGAGATGGTGTGTTCAGTGGCCACTTTGCCTAACGTGTTTCATCATCAAAACTTCTGACTCAATAGATCTGATACCAAGTTTGTCACGACCCAAAATGGGTCGTGAGTGGCACCCATACTTACCCTCCTAAGTGGGCAAACCAACAATACAATCCCAACCTATATTAGTAGTTCAACTTATAATGCAAGAAATAACAAAACCCACTAATTCTATTACATACATTCCCCAAAATTTGAAAGTCATCACATCAAGGACATCTAATCTCACATACTAAGTCTAAGAGTAGCAACACTAAAATAGATAAACAAAATAGTATATGTCCAAAAACTAAGGACATCATGCCATAACTGATAGAATCCACAACATGAGCTAGAAAGTTAGTTCACCCTAAAATTCAATATACCGACGACTGGCTAGAGCTGAGGGCGAACCGAAGTCAATGGAACACTCACTGCACTCTACAAATGCGAAACAAAGAAAATTACAAGTAGGAGTCAGTACAAGCCGCATGTTCTGAGTAGGTACCATCAGTCAACTCCAACTAGAAATTGATATACATAATGTAATATTAGGAAGTCAACTATAACATTTAACAGGTTACAAGCAACAAGTACAAGTGACAACATCATAAAACAGGTACGTAATCAGACAACAATATCAAGAATAAACATGAGGACTCAAGCCTCCAACGTAATCAGACAACAATATGAAGAATAAACACGAGGACTCAAGCCTCCACACCACACTTCTTTTGGGAGATGGGTTATTTGAGATTGAGTATATTAAGTCACTTCAATATGTTTTTCTTTAATATTAGCATGCCAGAATATTGCACTCAATCTCATAATACCGTGTCAGAATATGACACCCGATGCAATTATATTGTGTCAGAACGTGACATCCGATCCCATAATATCCGTGTCAGAACGTGACCCTCGATCCAATTATACCATGTTAGAACGTGACACCAGATCCAATTATATTGTGTCGAAACATGACACCCAATCCAATTATATCTTGTAGAAACATGACACCCGATCTAATTATATTTAATTCATCATTCTTTATCATTATTTTTCACTTCATTAATAGTATTTCATCAAACCTTCTTTATTCAAGGCATCACTTTGATAAGACTAATTCAAGATTATGGATTTCATGGCCTTGGAATTTCAGATCAATCACAACAATATATCAATCATGTAAATCACAATGATTAAATGCACAAAAGATTTCACAACATCACTCACTGTATATGAATCACTATTAAGAGTTTTTCTATCGTACAGAATAAACCAAAACCTACTTCAAATGAAGAATCAAAATCAAGTTAGCTAGTCCACCAATGTTTCTCTTTTCTTCAATGCCTTAAAATGTGTCAAATCTATCAAATACATAATCTCCATAAGAAAATGAATTCAATGACACCCACATTGCTATATTTTTTTTGACTCCAAAATTGGGTAAAAAAGTCACTCCGAGCCCCCGAATTCGAATTTGAAACTGTCACGACCCGAAGTGGGGGCCTAGATGTGACATGGCGAAAGAGGACTCGAAGACCCTCGATCAAGCCATCATAGCATCATTACACACATCA
>JBCEWC010018740.1:0-11809 GCA_038996855.1 Solanum aculeatissimum
GTTGACTCAAAAGAAGGCCAAGTTTGTGTGGTCAAATGAATGTGAGAAGAGTTTCCAAACTTTGAAGGACCGACTTATATCGGCTCTGATTTTGACCTAACCTAATGGGATAGATGGATTTGTGGTATATTGCGATGCGTCACGTATTGGTTTGGATTGTGTGCTTATGCAACATGATAAGGTGATAACTTATGCATCCCGACAATTGAAGGTGCATGAAAAAAATTATCTAACCCATGGTCTTGAGTTGGCAGCGGTGGTATTTGCTTTGAAAATTTGGCATCATTATTTATATAGGGTTCATGTGGATGTCTTCACCGATCACAAGAGCTTGCAATATGTGTTCACCCAAAGAGACCTTAATTTGCGGCAAAGGAGATGGTTGGAACTTCTCAAGGACTATGATATGAGTGTCCTTTATCATCCCGACAAAGCTAACGTTGTGGCGAATGCCCTTAGTAGGCTTTCGATGGGAAGTGTGACTCATGTGGAAGAAGGGAAGAAGGAGATAGTGAAAGATGTGCACCGTTTGGCTAGGTTGGGGGTGAGGTTGGCCGAATCCGACAATGGTAAAATTCTTGTTCAAGGTGGATCCGAGTCTTCCTTGGTAGTTGATGTTAAAGCGAAGCAAGACCTAGATCTTTCCTTGGTAGAATTAAAGAAGTTGGTTGCCGATGAAAAGATTAAAGTTTTCTCCCAAGGGGGAGATGGTGTGCTACGGTACCAAGACCGTTTGTGTGTTTCAGATGTTGATGGTTTAAAGGAAATGATCATGAAAGAGGCTCATAATTCTCAATATTCTATTCATCCGGGATCTACCAAGATGCACTGAATTTGAGAGAGTTGTATTCGTTGAAGGGTATGAAGAAGGACATAACCAAGTTTGTGTCGAAATATCCTAATTGCCAACAAGTAAAAGTGTTTGACACAAGATATTGAAATTCCTACTTGGAAGTGGGAAGATGTGAACATGGATTTTGTGGTTGTGTTACCTCGTACTCGGAGACAATTCGATTCTATATGGGTTATGGTTGATCGAACGACTAAGTCAACTCACTTCTTACCAATTAAGACTACCTATAGTGCCGAGGAGTATGCTAAGGTGTATATTCAGGAGTTGGTGAGATGGCATGGTTTGCCAAGGTCTATCATATCGAATCGTGATACTCAATTTACTTCTCATTTTTGGAAGTCATTTCAAAAGGGGCTTGGTACTAAGGTCAAGTTAAGCACTGCATTTCATCCTCAAACCGATGGGCAAGCTGAAAGAACAATTCAAACCTTGGAGGACATGTTAAGGGCTTGTGTGTTGGAATTCAAGGGAAATTAGGATGATCATCTACCGCTCATTGAGTTTGCCTACAAAAATAGTTTTTATGCTAGCATTGGTATGGCTCCATTTGAAGCTTTGTATGGTAGGAGATGTAGATCTCCGGTTGGTTGGTTTGAAATAAGTGAGGCGGCCTTGTTAGACTCAAATTTGGTTGTGGGGGCCATTGAAAAAGTGAAGTTAATTAGGGAAAGGTTGAAAATGACTCAAAGTCGCCAAAAGTCTTATTCAGATGTTAGAAAAAGGGATATTGAATTTCATATTGGTGATTGGGTGTATGTGAAAGTGTCCCTTATGAAAGGCATCATGCGTTTTGGCAAAAAGGGCAAGTTGAGCCCCCTGTACGTCGGACCTTATGAGATTTTGGAGTGGGTTGACAATGTGGCTTATAGGTTGGATTTGCCTTTGGACATGAGCTCCATTTATCCGGTATTCTATGTGTCCATGTTGAGGAAGTTAGTTGGTGATCCTAAGGCCATTACACCTTTGGAGGGTGTGACGGTTGAGGAGAATTTGACCTATGAAGAGGTGCTGGTTGAAATTTTAGATAGACAAGTGAAGCGGCTTCGCAACAAGGATGTAACTTCAATCAAAGTGCTTTGGAGGAACCAAGACGTGGAGAGTGCAACGTGGAAATCGGAGTTGGACATGATGGAGCGATATCCCTATCTCTTCTAATCTACTCAAGCCTAAGGTACTAGGTTCTATCCTTTTATGGTCCTGATTCTTTAAATTCTTGAGTTTCATGACATTGCACGCATATATGAGCACAAAAATGATTTAAATGATATTTTGACATAAATTTTGAATGAATTTTGAAATGATGCATGATCCATTATGAGTCTTGATGAAAATGTCTCTTATGTGATTGTTGTCCTCAAGCCGTAATTTTAGCTCATTCGAGGACGAATGTTCCCAAGGGGGAGATGATGTAATGACCCAAAAATTTTTGAGCTTCATAATGGTTGGTCAAGGTTAGTGTTAAACCGGTCGTGGTTGCGTTTTTGTAGCCATGGGTAGTATTTAAGTGGCCAAATTCAAAAAGGATCGTTTGGTTAAGTTGTGAGGCCGGTTGGGCAGTAGACTTTAAAAAGTTATATCTTTTTGTACGGTATGAACTTTGTGGGACACTATATATCAAATTGAATCTCTTTGAGTTATATTCACAACACAACTAGTTTCACTAAATTCGGAGTTCATATGTGGAATTTATGGCCCTTGCAGTGAGACTGCCCGTAATTGGAAGGACGCTGGAAAAAGGTTCTAGAATGGAGTCTAAGGGTTGAACCACGCACCATTTGGTATTCCACGGTCCATGTGGGTGCTCTTGGGTTGGTACAGTATGCTCCTAAGGTTTGGGGACCAAGCCACAAACAAAGTGTGGTCCCACAGACCACCCCACGGTGTGTGTGACCCTTCACGGCCCGTGAGGGGTCTCGTGAGGTGATCCAGATATTTGGCCAAGGTTCAGGGTTGGACTCCGAACCAATTGATGCTCCACATACCATTACACGGTCCGTGTGCAGCTACATGGTCCGTGAGGCCCTTCATGAAGTGATCCAAAAGGTCCTCCGAGAGTTCAAGACAAAGTCGAGACCAAGTGAGGTCTCACGGATAGGCTCACAGTCCGTGAGCCTCTAGACGGGCACTGCTGGCCTTCCATAAGACATTGTCTTCAGTGATCTAGTCCGTTTCATTAATGGTTAATTCATAATTTAATTAGATCCTATTCCCCTTTTAGGATAGACATCAATAGGGAACAGATTACCAACCTAGAATTGGGGATTAGTTCAGATGTTGGTAAAAATGACCAAAATTTTGGGAAGGAGGTGGTTGAGAGCCAAAGTCAGACCATTGGCAAGGAAGAAGGCACCGGTAAGCATCTAGATAATGTTGCTACTAAGGGCTTTAAAGGACCCAATCCATATCCTAATATCTCTAGCAACTTTGATAAGATTGCTCCCAAGGGGCAAAGGAACTTACAAGGAGTGAATAAACTCATCCAAAACCAAATTTCAGTCAGTCAAAACATCAATCTAGTCTCTCAGGAGGAGACTAGCAAAGGGCAAAACCAGGAACCTGCTCCCTATACTGTGGTCCAAACATTAGCCACCAAGTTGAGAATGAATATGGCTAAGCAGAAGAAGTGTATTGAGATTGAACAACCTACATATACCTCCAAACAAGGTCTACCAGCTGTTATTTATAAGAAGGATGACTATATGCTCAAACTAGCTGAGTCCTGTAGATACACCTTGATTGGTAAATTTAGTAGCACCAAGCCTAAAGTGGAACTTATCAGAAAGAGTTTTATACTCCAGACCCAACTGCTAGGGGGAGTTAAAATTGCATATTTCAATGTTAGGCATGTGTATATTAACTTGGATAATGAGACTGATTATGTCACTGTGTGGATTAAAAATAAGATGTACATAGAGGGGTAGCCAATGAGAATTCACACCTGGACCCCTACCTTCAAGCCTGAGGAAGAAACCCCCATTGTCCCTATGTGGGTCACCCTTCTTGAACTACCCTGGCATTGCTATAACAAAGCTTTCACTACCACCCTCTTAGCTTCCATTGGCAAAGTCTTGTATCTGGACACAACTTCTATACAGAAGACTAGGGGAAGCATGGCCAAAGTTAAGGTTCAGATTGATATCACCAAAGAAAGACCATCTCATGTGTGGATGGGCTTTGATGAGAAAGATTTAACAATTGGGAGGTGGAAAACCATTCAATATGAGAGCATACCAGCCTACTGTTTGTACTGCAAACACCAAGGTCATGTGGACCATGTTTGCACCATCAAGAAAAGGGATGAAGATTACAGGTCCAGAAAAGAAATAGAAACAGCTACAAGGAGCAATCATCAGGAAGGGGGCTAAGGAGGTCCAACAAATATCTAAAAGTAAGAAGAATGCTAAGGACAGTTGTGTAAAGGACACAGGTAAAACAGGTCAGGAATAAGAAAATAGACAACAAATGGATCCATGGCAAACTCAACGTAAAAAGAACCAAAAGAAAACCTTGAAGCAGGGACAACAGGAGAGTATACAAACTCTCCCTCATGATCAGACTAGCAAAAAACACAACAGACGGAAAGAAGAATACCAGGTAAGTACACTAAAACTGAGCTATCTAATTGTTATTCTGATCTTGAACATCAAGAACAACCCACTAACCACTCTGCAGAGGGAGAAACAAACAAGGATCACAGCAACAACATCTTGGCAATGCAAAAACAAGCAGGAAAGGAACAAGAAGATGATAGGGCCACACCACAGGGAGTCAACAACAAGGATCACTCAGAAAAACAACTGCCTATTAAAAAAGGTCAAGGTATTGACTTATCTTCCCATGAGATGAATGGGCTAGACCTTCTATACCATTCTCTCATTCTCCCATGTCCTAAAAATTTTAGTATTATTCATTCATCTTCCCCCTCCCCCCATGGTGTTGATGGAGGACAGGAAGTTGTTAAGGAGTACCCTACTAACTTGCAGGATGGGGGAACCAGAGGGAAGGAATCTGACTCATGTTTTGCATGAGGTTTCCACTGACCTTAGATTAGACTATAGAGCCCCTACTACCCCTGTATATCATCAGAAGGAGTTGAGTCCTTGTAGGAGATCCAATATGGGAGCTATGGCCAAAGAATTGGGCTTAATTTCTAGTACCAGTTCTACAGGAAATAAATCCAAAAGAAATAAATTGAGCTAAAAAAGGAGAGATGCTCTTAAGAAGAAAATAAAAAATCAACAAAGGAGTGCTGAAGTTCCTCATAATTTGGAAGGGAGGAATATATCAAAAGAAAGTCAGGAAAAAAACAAAGGAAAAAGGTTGCAGACTAAGAAAGCTCATCAAACTCTTAGTCCCCTTACTAGAAAGAACAACATAGAATGTACCCTAAATTCAGACCCACCCCTGCCTAGTGAGGAGGTGGATAAATACCAGGTGATACATTCAGAGGAGGAATTTGATAAAGACAACCTCCCCTTAAATGAAGGGGAAGAAGAGGAAGTCTATGAGTATCTAATCCAAGCTTTCAGCCCCCCCAAAGAAAAAGAGGACAATACTGAACTTCAAAGAGTTACAGATCAACAGGGTTTATCTCCTAGAAACATTTTCCTGGAAAAAACTAGCAAAAGGAATAACAAAGTTACTCAGTCTGCCACAGGAGGTAGACCTAACACTAGGTTATTCTCAGCAAAATCTACTCAATGATTATAACAATCACATGGAATGTTAGGGGTATCAATACTCAGGGATTTTTCGAAAGACTCAAAGCTCTTAAGAAAATTCACCAGTTGGGCATGATCACTATTCTGGAACCATTTTCTAAAGTAACTAAGCTGGACAAGTTTAGGTTACAATTGACTATGGATAAGGCTATAAGCAATCCTAATGGAAAAATATGAATTTTTTGGAATGATGACACTAACTGCTAAGTTTTGGACTCTGATGAGTAACAAGTCACTTGTGCCATTCACCAACCTCAGCTGGCTTCCAAATATATTATTACATTTGTGTATGCCAAATGTAGAGACCAGTTAAGGAGACCCTTGTGGGATAAAATGCTCCATTTGGCTAATTATCACAATAACACCCTTTAGTGCATCATAGGAGACTTTAATTTTATTATCAACACTAAAGAAAAGAGTGGAGGCATCCCCTACAACATCAAGAAAAACTTTGAATTCATTGGCATTATTGAGGACTGTGGACTACAAGACTTAGGATTCTCAGGGAAAAAATTCACTTGGACTAATAAAAGAGGAATTGGGGCTACTATTTGGAAGAGACTTGACAGGGGAATGGTAAATGATAGGTGGTTGGAGATTATGCCACAAACTAACATCACTCATCTCCCCTCAGTGGGTTCTGATCACTGCCCCTTTTTATTGGAAATGCAGATTAGAGGCAATACTCCTACCAAGTACTTTAAATTTCTAAACTGCTGGACTGACCAGGAATCTTATTTGGATACTGTAAGAAACTGCTGGAATAAGAAAACCAATGGCACACCTATGAGGATTTTCCATCTTAAGCTGAAAAGACTGGCCACTACCCTGAGTATTTGGTCTAGGGATCAGTTTGGAGACATCCACCTTAATGTCAAATAATTTGAGGAGAAGATTAGAGATGTTGAAGTTGATTTGATCAATCACAAGTCAGAGGAGAAAAGGAGTCATCTTCATAAGACCAATGTTGAATACATCAAGAACCTAAAGATGGAGGAATAAATCCTTAGGCAGAAAACTCAATTACACTGGTTCAAAGAAGGGGATGCAAATACCAGGTTTTTCCATGCTTTGGTTAGGGGGAAAAGGAGAAAGCTCCTCATTCAGAACATCCAGGATGAAAATGGAACTTTAATCTAAGGGGAGGAGAATATAGCAAGGGAAGTTGTCCATCATTTTCAAGGGATCTTCACAGGGGAAGAAAAATACATTGATGAAGAGGAACTGGATTGCATTCCTAAAATGGTTAACCAAGATCAGAATTTTAAGCTACAGGCTCCCCCTGACTTGGAAGAGCTACACCAGGTGATTCAATCTATGAACCCCTACTCAGCTGCTGGCCCAAATGGATTCAATACCATGTTCTATCAAACTTTTGGGAGATTGTTAAGATGGATTTGTTGAAGACTGTTCAAGCGTTTTTCAGTGGCCAGAGATACCAAAATACTTTTCTCATTCTTGCATTATGCTGATTCCCAAAATCAGTAACCCTAGCAGCTTCTCAAACTATAGACCTATTAGCCTGAGTAACTGCATCTGCAAGACCTTCTCCAAAATTCTCTCCTCAAGATTGTCTGCTATCCTTCCTAACCTCATTTCCAGGAACCAATCAGGATTCATCGAAGGGAGAAACATAGGAGAAAACATTATGCTAGCCCAGGATATCATTCATCAGATCAAGAAACCTGTGGATTGGGGAAATGTTGTTATTAAGCTTGACATGGCCAAGGCCTATGATAGGGCGTCATGGTCTTACATCTGCATTGTCACGAGAAGAATGGGCTTTGGTGAGTAGTTCATTGACCTATCTTGGAGAATAATGAATAATAATTGGTATTCCATTATTATTAATGGGGCAAGACATGGTTGTTTCCACTCCACCAGGGGGCTTAAACAAGGAAACCCTCTGTCACCTGCCCTTTTCATTTTAGGGGATGAAGTGCTGTCAAGAAGACTGAAAAAACTCTATGATGACCCTAAATTCCAGGCCTTCTATATGAGCAAGATGGGACGACAAATCAATCATCTCAGCTTTGCTGATGATGTAATTTTGTTCACTTTTGGCAACAATGACTCTTTAACTATGATTATGAAGGTCTTGGAATCCTATGAAAGGGTTTCTGGCCAAATGGTCAATAAGAACAAAAGCCATTTCATGGTTACATCCAACACTGATCAGACTGACTGTGAGAGGATTACTGCCATTACTGGATTCAAACAAAATAAGGATCCTATCACCTACTTAGGATGTCCTCTCTACATAGGTAGGCATTGGATTATCTACTTTTCAGATATGGTTTCTAAAGGTATCAATAGAATTTCAGGATGGCAATCTAGAATTCTGAGTTATGGGGGGAAAGCAACTTTGATCAAACATGTGCTCCAATCCTTACCTATACATCTTTTAGCTGCCATTTCTCCTCCTTCCACTACATTGAATCAGATTCAAAGCCTCTCAACTGATGTTTTTTGGGGGAGACTTGACCAGAAAAAGAAATACCATTGGGCCTCATGGGAGAGCCTCAGTTACCCCCTAGCTGAAGGAGGAATTGGATTCAGAAACTTGAAGGATGTGTGTAAGGCCTTTCAGGTCAAACACTGGTGGAACTTTAGAAGAAATGCCTCCCTCTGGGCTGACTTCCTAAGGGTCAAATATTGCCAAATGGCAAACCCTCTGACTAAGAAAGGAGACAAAAAGGATTCTCTTATTTGGAAGCATATGAGGTACAACAAAAACCTCATTGAACCTCACATACAATGAAAGATCCATTCAGGGAATAGTTATTTTTGGTGGGATAATTGGTTGGGAGTGGGACACCTGGCTCAGTTCAGTGAGGGTAATCACAGGTTTAACAACATCAAAGTGGCTGAATTGGTGCAGGATGGGAAATGGGACCAGGAGAGGCTCAGGGAAATAGCCCCTCACCAATACATAAGACACCATTCTCAGCACTCCAATTCAGACTCTCAGTGGTATTCCTGACAAACCAATTTGGACTCTAACCACCAATGGAGAATTTACTACTTTCTCTGCATGGAATCTGGTTAGAGAGACAAAGGAGGAGAACAGAGTTAACAGGTTAATCTGGCAAAGACATGTCCCCTTCAAATACTCCTTCTTGCTATGGAGGGCTTTAAGGGTGAAGTTACCTACCAATGAAAAGCTAACCACTTTCGGTTATGAACCTTTCAATTGGCATTGTTGTCCTAACCCTGGAAGGGATACTATTGACCATATACTGCTCAATGGAAGCTTTGCCAGGAAAATCTGGAAATACTTTGCTGCCTTTCTTAGTATCAACATGGATGTGAATTCTCTGGGACAGAACATCTGCAAGTGGTGGTATACCAAACATCTGAATGAAGCTCACAAGGTGCTGCTACAGGCTACCCCAGTTTTCATCTGCTGGAACTTGTGGAAAAGTAGATGCTCTGCTAAGTATGATGGTATAGACCCTAGTATTACCAAGGTCAAATATATGGTGAGCAGGGATATTTCCAGGTTAATGAAGACTACTTACCCTTACATTGACTGGCCTTATGGCTGGAAAGATATTACTATTCTGGTGGAGAAGTGTAACCATGAGATCAGAGTTATTCCAGTTCAATGGAAGAGACCACAACACCAATGGATCAAGCTTAATACTGATGGAAGTTCCTTAGGTAATCTTGGAGCTATAGGGGCCGGGGGGGGGGAGGGTTCTGAGGGACAACAATTGAGACCTTATTCTTGCCTTTGCAAACCTCTTGGGTCTTGGCACTAACCTGCAGGCTGAGGCTCATGCAGCAGCTATTGGATTAAGAGGGTGTGTCCAGTTGGGATTCACCAAAGTCCAAATGGAAGTTGATGCTGAATTGCTCAGCTCTTGGATCAACCACACTGCTAAGCCACCTTGGAAGATTCAAAAAGGAATTGGAGAGGATACAATACTCTAGTGCTCAAATCTTAGAGTTCAAATGTCAGAATGTTTTGAGAGAGGCCAACCAGGTGGCTGATTCCCTAGCCAAATACAGCCAACAACTTAACAACCCTCAAATTTTCCAGGCAACGAGTCAACTGCCAAGAGAGACTAAAGCCTATTTGAAAATGGACAAGATGCAAGTGATCAACTTTAGAAGGAAACAAATGAAGAGAACGAGGAAGCCACCATAGACCTTACAGCTCAACCACAGCCAGACAAGACAACCTTTGTACACTGATCTAGTAGACTATCTAACAGATAGAATATATGATTATTTTTAGGTTCTTATTTATTTTCAAATTGTAAGGGGAGAGTCTCCCTTGTTTATTTCATTCCTAGAATTTTGTAATGAGAGGAGTCCTCTCTTAGGATGTTCTTGGTTTGCTCTCTAGAAATAGGGTCTCATGGCTTATTAGACAAGTAATGAAGTACCATCTTAGGGAGGAGGTAAGGTTTATGTCCCCCTTCTTGTATTCCTATTTCTGCTTTTATTTATGTTAAAGCCTGGGGTGTTGCTCAACCCTTGACCCTACATAGGGTCTTTAAAAAAAATCACTATACAATTCTCTCCAAAATTCTTTCAATTCTTTTGAACTCCATTGATGAGAGCTTGAAGAAATTTGGAAATATTCATCTCTCTTTCAATTCCATTCAATTCTCTTGATTAAACTCAAGGTATGTGGGTTTGATTCATGGATTACCTTTCATCCATAAAGACCCAAGAACCCTCCTATTTAATTTATGAATTTAAGCTTTCTTTGATTATGGGTTCTTTGATTCTTGATATATTTCATTGCATTGAGTTGTTGGTTGTAGAAATTAGGTGATTTAACAATGATTTTAGTTTGAATTTTATGAAATGCACGAAAATTCTTGAAGGATCAATGTGCATGTCCCTTTAATGGTTTAATATACATGGGTAATTTGCATTATGATTTGAATTGGGATTTTATCATGAATTATGTTGAATTATCTATTGAATTGTGGTTTAAAGTTTGAATCCTCCCTTACCCATGCACTTGATTCCTCATTCATGGCATATACATTGAAGAATGGTTATGATGAAACTCTTGTTAAGGGCATGACCCTCTTGTTATGATATGATATGTTAAGGCTTGTGATCACATAGTCTCTTGTTATGACTCTTTGAGCATTTTGGGTGCTTGCACCACTTTGACATATTTTGAAGGCTTGATATGATAATCTATGTAGATGAGCTACTCTTATTGTATTGATATGGAATAGTTTTAGAAATTCTTGTTGGCTTTTTAGCCTAAGTATGGGTATGGATTTGATCATGTTTTGGTTTGGCTAATGGTGCATGGTTTAGAAAAGAATGTAAACTCTCCATTTTGAAAAGCTTGCATGGATATATATATGTATTCCCGAGGGATAAGGCTTAGTACCGAGGGATTGGAGTCGGGGTGGACTATCTCCAAGGGTCCATACTCCTTTCCGTCAAACCATCTGCCAACATGAAAATTCTCCCTAGATGGGATGACTTGTTTGTTTTCCCTTGTTGAAGGGTGGTTAGGGACCTACCTGGCAAGTAGTTCGAATCCAAGTAGTAACTCGCTCGGGTCTCCTCCGGTGTCGGTTGAGGTCACATCCCTGCTATAATATGATCTTAGATTGTACTTCATGCATTATGGCATGACATATTGTTATAATATTTCCCCTCTGGCTATGTGCATTCCTTTCGTATCACTTGTTCCCTTGTCATCTTGTTGGTCATACTATATTGTCATATGCATTGCATGCCCACATACTTAGTACATATTTTGTGCTAACCCATACTTTCTTCTACATGTTCTAACCATGTAGGGACCGGTGATGACTTCTATCTTCCGGCGGACTACGAGTGACATCTTTGGAGATTACTAGCTTGTGGTGAGCCCTTTTTTTCAAGGGCAATAACCACCTTCCATCTTCCTTGTATTAGTTATTTTCTTATTTCATGTATTGAGGGTGAACCTCAAACTATGTAGAGGCCCCGCTCTTTCCTATGTAGAGGCTATGTTGGACACACTAAACTCTTGCCCGTTGTATTATGCTTATTTGGGATATTATGACTATTGGGATTTGTTTATGGAAATGTCACAACCCGGATGGGGGCCAAGATGTGACATGGTGAAAGAGGACCCAAAGACCCTCGATCAAGCCATCATAGCATCATTACACACATCATCGGTTCGAAAGCGCGGAAGCAAATCACATAGCACGTAAGTTCTAAGGACTTGGGGACTAGGGACTCAAACTATGGGGACAATTAC
>JBCEWC010018741.1:0-11809 GCA_038996855.1 Solanum aculeatissimum
GAATGAGATGAAGAAGTCATGATTAATACTTACGATTGAATAAACAATGAATTTATGGCTTGCAATCACAATTCAACAGATCAAAAGTCACAAATCTTCGTAAAATTAGCTTCACAATAAAAGATTTCTAATGTTCAGCCGTCAGTAACAACTAAAAACGACCTAAAATAAATATATATATATATGACCTAGAAACTAATCCAACTCGAAATAGGAAATATGGCGTCGGCATGCCCGACGGCAACTACACGGGCCGTGTACTGCTGAACGGTTCGTGTAGTCGATCGTGAGGCAAAACTTAGAGCACATTTCTTGCATGTTTGGGTCGACCTTTCTGCCTCACTTAACAGACGATGTGATGGACCGTGTACCGTCACACAGTCCGTGAACAGCACCGTGTAATTTTCCTTAGTACTCCATTTTCGTGCACTCCTTGTCAAGAGTTCTGCCTCATTTAACGAATGGCCAAATGGCCCGTGAGAAGCCACATGGCCCGTTAAGGGACCCGTGTGGTTTCACTTGGTCCCGTTTTCTTCACTGTCTCCGTCCTCACTTTTTGCCTCATCTCACGGTTAGACCAACGGTCTGTGAACAATATCAAGACCTGTTAAATGCACCGTGTAGTCTCACTTAGAATTGGTTCCTTGTCCACTTCATCTAGACGTTCTGCCTCCATCCACGGTCAGCTACACGGCCCGTGAAGGAGTACACGGACCGTTAAGCCTCCCGTGAAGAGGTACTTGGGCAATTTTCTGCTTGACTCACCGTCCACAGCACACTGCCACCCATCACGACCGACCTTACGATCCGTGCAAGCTCACATGGCCCGTGAAGGTGACCGTGTGAGGCTTGAAATGACCTTTTTTACATTTGTCACTTCCTTTCTACCTGTTTTCATGCCTCGATCTGATTTCTTAAAAATATCACTAAACAAACCATTAAACACACAAAATTTTCTTGAGAACTTACGAAGATTCTACGTGAAAAGTGTTATCTGAGTTGCGTTTTTGCGACTCATCAATCGGCATAGCTCTTTTGGTGAATCTAGGTTGTCACTAATCTACTCTAAATCAATCGTACTCGCTCAAGATCATCTCTCAACATATCAACACCCATGTTCACCACCACCACCATGTCAAACCTTCGAATGGGCGATCTACACCTCCGGACATACAAGGCTTCGAAAGAAGCCATCTAAATACTGGAACGGTAATTGTTATTGTAAGCAAACTCCGCTAATGCCAAATATTAATTCCTCCTAGCTCTAAAATCAGTAACACAGGCTCGAAGCATATCCTTTAGTACCTGAATGGTCCTCTCAGACTGGCCATCGGTCTGAGGGTGAAAAGTTGTACTCAAATCCAAACGTGTACCTAAACCCTAATGTAAGGCTCTCCAAAAGTGTGAAGTAAACAATAAGCCTCAATCTGATATGATAGACACTGGGACTCTGTGAAGTCTCACTATTTGACTGATATAAAGCTAGGCCAGTCTCTCCACGGTATACCTCAGTTTGATCAGAATAAAGTGCACAGACTTGGTCAATCGGTCCACACTACCCAAATACAGTTAAAACTCCCGATAGTAGGAGGTAAGCCAACAACGAAGTCCATGGAAATGTGTTCCCACTTCCACTAGGGAATGGGAATCTTCAGAAGCTCTCCACCTGGCCTCAAGTGCTCACACTTGACCTGTTGACATGTCAAGCACTTGATAACGAACTCAACTATGTCCCTCTTCATACCAGCCCACCAATAATATTGTCCCAAATCATGGTACATCTTCGCTGACCCTGGGTGAATGGAATATCTAGAACAATGTGCCTCCTCTAGTATCAACCCGGTCAAATCTCCCACCTTAGGCACACATATATGACTCATAATCCTCAAAACACTATCAGAATCAAGTATTGCCTTCTTAGCGTCACCTCTAGTCAATTTATCCCGAATAATACATAACTTCTCATCCTCAAACTGCCTCTCACGAATCTAATCAATCAAAGATAAGTGGGCCTCAATAGAAGCAAGCACTCCACTCTTCTCTAAAATCTGCAACCTCACTAACCCATTAGCAAACCTTTGAACATCTCTAGCCAACGGTCGCTCCTCATCCCGAATTGATGTTAGGCTCCCTATACTAGAATCTTCCTACTCAAAGCATCGACCACCACATTATCCTTCTTGGGATGATAGAGAATAGTCAAGTCAGAAATTTTTAGGGTTCAATCCACCTTATTTGCCTCAGATTTAGATCCCACGGACTAAAGACATACTAGTGACTACGATGGTCAGTACAGATCTCACAATGGACTCTATAAAAGTAATGACACCATAACTTTAGCACGAACACAACCACAGCTAACTCCAAATCATGGGTGGGGTAGTTCTTCTCATGAATCTTCAAGTGTCTAGAAGCATAAGCAATAACCTTCCCTTTTTGCATCAACACACCACCTAGCCCTACTCCCAAAGCATCACAATAGACCTTGAAATCGACACTCTCCTTTGGCAATGTCAAAATAGGAGTTGAAGCCAACAATAACTTGAGTTTTGGAAGCTCTCCTCACATTCATCGGACCAATAGAACACCACATTCTTCTAAGTAAATCTAATCAGTGGAGCTGCAATAGTAGAGAAACCTTGAACAAAACGGAGATAATAACCAGCCAAGCCCACAAAACTGCAAATCTCTATAGCTAAGGTAGGCCTAGTCCAACCCTGAATGGCCTCAATCTTTGTCGAATCAACCAAAATACCCTTTTTAGACTCGAAGTGCCCCAAAAATGCTATCGAACTCAATCAAAACTCGGACTTGGAGAACTTTGCATACAACTTCTCCTCCCCAAGCCTCAGGAGCATGATTCTTAAATGTCTCACATAATCCTCCACGGTCTTGAAATAGACCAAAATATCATCGATGAATACAATCACGAACGAATCAAGATATGGCCAGAACACCTCATTCATCAACTCCATAAATATTGTACGAGCGTTAGTCAAACCAAAGGACATAACAAGAAACTCATAATGGTCATGCCTGGTCTAAAAAGCTATTTTGCGAATATCTAATGGCCGACTACGGAGATGATGATACCCAGACCTCAAGTCAATCTTAGAAAATAATGTCATTTTCTGAAGCTAGTCAAACAAATCATCAATGCATGGAAGCGGATACTTGTTCTTGATAGTCACTTTTGTCAACTGTCTATGATCAATGAACATCCTCATAGACCCATCCTTCTTCTTAACAACAGAACTGGGGCACCACAAGGTAAAATACTTGGGCGAATAAAGCCCTTACTCAACAGATCCTGAAATTGCTCCTTAAGCTCCTTCGACTCAGTTGGAGTCATATGATAGAGAGTGATATAAATGGGCTTGATACTCAACTCAAGGTCAATAGCAAAATCAATATCCCGATCAGGAGAAACCCCTGATAAATCAGTAGGAAATACATCCTGGAACTCACAAACCACCAGAATATACTCCATGGAAAATGACTCAGCGACAGTATCACGAATAAAAGCTAAGGAATCCAAACACTCTTAATCAATCAACTTTTGAGCCCTTATATAAGATATCACTTTACTAGGATAGGAACCCCTCGAACCAATCCACTCAATCCTTGGTGTACCTAGCATAACTAGGGTAATGGTCTTGGCATAACACTCAAGAATAGCATGATAAGGAGATAGTTGATCCATACCTAGAATAACATCAAAATCTACTATATCAAATATAATCATACCCACCCAAGTCTCATAGCCCACTAAAGTTACAAAACAGGATTAATACACCCGATCCACTACTAAGGGATCTCCTACTGGGGTCAAAACATGAATGAGCACAGACATGATATCACAGGGAAACTTAAACCCCAAGGAGAAATAAGCAAATACATAAGAATAAGTAGAGCCAGGATCAAATAATATAGATGTAGGGATAGGGAAAACCGGAACAATACCTGTGATCAAAGCATTAGAGGCCTCGGCCTCGGGCCTACTTAGAAAGCATAACAATGAGCACCTCTACCTCCACTCGAAGAAACTAACCCCCTACCACCTGACTGAGTGGAAATATCACCTACTCCCCTGCCACCAGTGTGTGCACCTCTGTTCGTCTGACCTCTACCACAATGCCTAGTCTGTGGGGATAAGCCTTTGGTTGGTGGTGCCGGATCTCTAATCAATATGGTGGAGTATGTGCGGTGGAGCCCAAAATGAGTTTGCCTAGGGCACTAAGGTATCAAATGATCAGGAGATCCACACCCAAAGCAAGATCTAAGGGTGGAAAACCACCGTAAAGAAGCAGGAGGGATGTTGTAGTTTCTCCAGCCTGTAGGCCTCTACTAAGAACCAGATGGACCCTGCCCCAAACTATAGGAACCACGGGGACCTCATACCCTATCTAAAGCTGGCAAGGTTGCAGAATTCCACGATGCTGGAATGAACTACCTTCTCTGACCATACCCTTTCCCCTTATGAGGCATTTGAGTACTTCCTTGAAGTACAAACTCTTTTGGGGTCCCCAAACTCTTCTCTTTGCATCAACTCTACCTCTTTGGCAGCACTAATCACAGACTTGAAGGAAGCTCCATCTATAGCTATCCAGAATATAGGTTGTCAGATCGAATAACTCAACCTTCTCACAAAATGACAGACTTTCTCTCCCTCGGTCAAAAGTATAGTTGTAGCATGATGAGTTAACTAGCAGAAGCGAACCTCATACTCTGAAACTGTCATGTTGCCCTGCCTCAAGCTCTCAAATCTAAACTGGCTCTCCTCCCGGACACTCCAAGGTACAAACCAATAGAAAGCATCAGAGAACGTCTCCCAACTCATCTGAGGAGACCCAACTAGAAGGGATCCTGAATAAGTCCTCCACCACTCCTTGACTGGCCCATGAAGTTGGAGGGTAACATATCTCACCCCATGTGAATATGCTAGACCCACAGTCTCTAGTAACTCTCTGCAAGTAGTAAAAAACTCATGTGCATCCTTGGTTTTTCCACCATGAAATAGAGGTGGGGCCATTTTCCAAAACTTCTCATACCTCTATTGCTCATCATCAGTCAAGGAGGCTACTGGTGGAACCTCAATAATCGGACTGTTAGTAGTTACTCTACCTAAACCTAGGCCTCGAGGGCCTGCTACTGATCCTGAAGCTGAATCCCAACTCAAGTTTGTGAAGTACCGGGAGTGTTAGTTGGGCTACCGATCTGCCCAAAGTCTCCAACACACCCAAAACTCTCAGTAGTGTATCTTGAAGTAGTGGTGTTGCAGCAAAATCATGTGGAGTCTGCTCCTGTCTAGGCTCTAAAGCTGGCTCGAGGGCGATATCCCGATCATAATTTCTTATTGGTGTGGCTCCTCAGCCCCGACCTCTAGCTTACCCTCTGGCACGACCTCTGCCCCTAGTTGGGGTCTCAAAAGCAACTTCAGGGGCGGACTCTCCTCGTCCTGAAGCATTAGTAGCTCTGGTCCTCGCCATTTGTCAAAAGGACACAAGAATACGCAACACCAAAACAAGACTAACACATGAATTGATTAGAATAAAGTAACATAGAATTTGCTAATAGTCTTCGTAGCTTCTCAAGGGTAAGCAACAGACGTCTCCGTACCAATCCTTAAGACTCTACTCGATTGGGCTTGTACACATGTGAGACCTATGAATCTGGTGCTCTGATACCAAATTGTCACGATTCAAAATTCGAGTGTGATGACACTCACTTAATCCACCAAGGCGAGTCATCCCAAATCCCACAACTTATCAAATATAAAAAAAGTGGAAGATAAACAGTCTAATAAAATATATAAATTTGGAAGAAAAAGACTATAATCATCCCAAGAATTGGTGTCACATGTACAAACCTCTAAAAAGAATACTCAAAAGAAATACAAGTTTCAAATGTCTAGTTCTCAAATAGAACATAACATAATAAGGACTCCTCAAAAGTTTGCTAAGGACTGAAGCAACTACCTCAAGGAATATCTAGAAGCTCAATCTCGAACAGAGACTCATTAAATCGAACCCTCTGCCGAACTATAAACCTGTACTCAGAAAAATTCCAACACAATATAATATACAAATCATAATAATATACATATACTCATGATCTGACATTATATCTCAATACACAGGAATACTAGTAGATCTAACACATACTCACAAAAGAATGGTATAAGTATACCACATACAACAACATCAACCAAGTATAATGTGAGATGAAGTGTATGTCATGAGGTGTGTATCATGCAATGCAATGTCATGTAATTGTGATGCATGTCTATCCTAGAATACACATCCACTTATCAGATATGGTTGTCTGCCTCAGTCGAAATCTATGGGAGACGTATTTGTTCGTATATCTGTGAATATCTCTGGCAAAGATCTTGGTTAATGCTCACCCACCCGAAAAAGATATCGGGCCATCCGAAAGAGACCTTGAACCTGACCTATAGAGACCTTAGCAATGAATTCACATATTACCTTCCTCACCTCTCGGACGTAGCCATCACAAGTATCAATGCACATATAATAATAGATGCAATATGTATGATCATAATTATATCATAGTGTCATCATCATAATGATCTCAATATCTCAACACCATCAACATCTAACTATCATCAGTATCACAATCTCATCAATGTCTCAATATCATGAACGTCTCAATATCCTAACCATCACAATATATGCACCATCTCACTATTAATATCGAATAATTCACAATATCACATAGATTACCTAATCACCATTTATTTATAGATTGACATATCAATGTATGAGCAAGTATTTCATATGAATAATCATGATCAAGCTTACAATGGTACAATTCTACCCCCAAATACTCAATTCCATTGATATAGGAGCGTACAAGGTTCAATCATACTTAACAAAAGGTTAGAAGTACACTTGCCTCAATTAAAGTCCCAAATCATGCCAAAATTATTGTCTCTCCCCTCTTTCGGTACTCCAAATCACCACAGTCTATTCAAATATTACATCACAATCACGTAACGAATCTAATGATACTAAAATCATACAATTTGGAGAAAAAGGATGAAATGGTAAAAAATCTCATACCAAAAAAATATTATAGAAATCTGAAAATTAATATATAAAAATATTCTTCACGTAATAAGAGACTCGATGGTGTAAACGATTTCAAAAATGGATTTAAGATGAGGGAGAAATCAAATATTCAAGTTTAGAATATCCATATCCAAAAATTCTCAATTTACACCATTAAAATTCCAAAATTAGAAGTTAAAAACATCAATTAATCAATGTAAATCAGTGATATGGCTTAGAAAATAGTTACCCAATCGATTTGCCTTGAAAACCTTGAAAATTATCTCTTAAAATAAAGCTTCGAGAGTCAAAAATAGAGAAAAAGAGCTCAAATCACGTTTTTTAAAAGACACACTGTTCAGGCACCATTTGTTCTCCGCAAACACGGATAGAGAACCGTGAGCGCCGAGCTCAGAGGCAGCAAGCCTGCGTGAAGGCAGACCCCCTTCTGGAAACGCGAACTCCCCTTCCGCGAATGTGGAGCACTGGTGCTACATGAACCAGAAACAGCAAAAACTAGCACAACACAGCACACAACAAAAAGGAACCGAACCCTTGAAAATTTATTCGGAACCCCGTGAACACAAACCATATATGGAACCCTATCGAAAATGACGATTCGGACTCAATGGAACCATTAGAATTTGAATTTGGAACCCCTATGGTCCCAAACTCGAGAAAGATCATTTAAATCAGTTCTAAACTCAAAATTTTAAAATATTCACGGAAGCTCTAAAAATTCCAATGAAGTTATTTCTAGCATTAGTTTCATCACCTGAAACTATTGGAACTGATGGAGTTTTGATACAAGCTCTCGAGATTCAAATGTTGACCAAAGTCAAACCTGTGATCCAAAATGAACTAGAATTGCAACTGGGCCTAAAATTGTCATTTTAACTCTGAATTCAGTTCTGCAAGTTCTCCTAGACTAGATTTGGCATTTCAAAACTGAAGGAATTGAATTCCGACATTCGAAAATGAAAATGATCTTAAAACTCAAAATTTCTAATTTTAAGTCTTTGAAAATTCTTTCTTTTGCAAAACTTCAACTTTCTACAAGATTTTCAAAATCTGACTTTTAGACTCGACCAAATATGACCCGAGATAACTTTTAGGAAGGGAGAAATTATAATTTAGTTAAAAATATCAAAAATGACCTTCGAGGTCATTACAACTACACTCTGTGTTCGTGGGTTGGTCTCCGTGATCGCGGAGGTTATTTTGACCCCTCAACTCCGTGTTTGCAGGACTCCACCTATGCTTGTGGAGTAGTTTTAATGGCAGCACTGATTAAAACTCAAGAGACACCATTTTTACTCCATTTTCAAACTTGTCAAGCTTTTTGGGAGATTTTGGAAGGATTTTACTTGGTAAGTGTTTTTAACATCATATTAAGCATTTCCATAAAATTTAACTTGATATCATCCTAAAATTCATGATTTTCAATGTCTAAAATTGGGAATTTTTAGACTATGAATTTCAAACTTTGAATGTTGATTTCTCCTTTGATTTAAGCTTGATTTTAGTGAGATTTTCACCCATGAACTCTATTTTTCATGTAGAACTTATTGTAAAGTCAATTTTCAAATTTGAAAATTTTAATTTTTAGCCCTAAAATTGACTATTCTGCCCCTAAGCCTAAACCATGCCTATATGGATATCAAAATGCTCCTCTTGATGCGTAGTATTTGATTTTGATAGCGATTGGTCGATTTGAGGATCGTTTGGAGGCTTGAGTTGATTGAAAGCATATTTGAGTGCGGTTTCGACATTAAGGTAAGTTTAGCCAACCTTTTTGGGATTGAATTTGAGTTATTGAGTATGTCATGCGGTATTTGAAGATGTAGATTGATTCATGAGTAAATGACTTGTTATGTTAGAATTGTGGTGGATATGTGGATCCGGTTATGCCAAAATTTGAGTAGATTGTGATCTTAACGATAGATTGAGTTTAATACTTGAGATATGAGGCATTTGGTCATTACCATGATAATGTGAGACTTGTTATACCTATGAAAGGGATTTGTGGAAATTTGATGTTATTCATGACTTATGGGATTTGAAAGCATATTTTGTGACTTGCAGAGTCTAGATTTGTTGGGAATTGATCATTGATGAGAGAGGGATGTTAATATGACTTATTGATGGACTTGTGGTATTAATTGATGGTCTTGATCTATCCTTTGTAATAACCGTTGTCCCTGTTTATTATTACTTATGAACCATCTCCTATCTTACTTTATTGTTACATTGGTATGCACATATCTTACTCTATTGTTTCTTTGGTATGCACGCATCTTACTCTATTGTTGCATTGGTATGTATATATCTTACTCTATTATTGCATTGGTATGCACATATACTACTCTATTGTTGCATTGGTATGCACGTATCTTACCCTATTATTGCATTGGTATGCACATATCTTACTTTATTGTGGCATTGGCATGCAAACACCATACTTATATATGTTGACATTAGCATGAACATATCATATATTGTACTTGTACTATCTGAGGCCTGTGACGCCCAGACTTATTTAAGTGCATGGCCTGCGACGCCTCCGGTTCTATCTGGTAGCTTCAGCTTGATGGATGTGTACATCGGCCCTACGACGGTCGTGATTCCACCTCATTCATGGCATTCCATGTCATTGCATCCATACACTTCATATGTATTGCATCATTGTCTATTGCTATATAAAATCATTATCTTCGGTTATGTTACTACGTACTAACCTTGTGATTCAGGTGTTAAGATTCTTCGTTATTACATACTTGTTCTATTTCTCTTACCCAGTCGGTTGAACCTATTAGGTACATTTTTGTGTACTCACCCTTACTTTGTTTCATCCCTGCAGATTGTACACAAGATTCGGGACAAGGTAGTTGATCATTCAATCAGAGTGTTGTGGATATCACCTAGATCTTTACGGTGAGGTTCAGACTTCGAGTCGTCATGGATCTTTGGATCATCTTTCATTTCTTTTCTATCAGACTATGTATCAGATATTATGAGACAACCTTGTATTTTCTTGATACAGATGTATTTTTTTTCTCTTCAGTACTGTATTTTGATGCTCTTGAACTCATGACTCCATGTTTTGAGGTTATTTGATGTTATGATGTGTTGACTTCCACTTTATTTCATTTTTCTTTAGTTGCAATTTGTTTTTGGGTCGTGACATATTCCTTACACTCTCAGATACAATTAGAAGATATGTTGTTTGAAATTTTTCAACATTCTCGACTCTTCTTGATAAAATGGAAGAAACGTCCAAAATAATTCGAGAACTTTAAAAGCAATAGGTTTTGAAAAATCAATTTATTTTTCCTTCTTACACTAATTCATTGGCTGATCATAGAGTATCATTACTTGAGAATCAATCGATAGACTAAAATCATCAGCCTCAAACATAGCAAAATCTAAAAAGAAAATATATTAAACATCATTAGTAATAAAGGAACAAAATTTATAATATAATTGAGTGGATTCATCCATTATCAAGAATATACTGACAATATGACAATAGAACATATATTTTAAGGTATTATATTACTTCACCTAAAAAATAGACAAAACAACATTACCATTGTAACTGTAAAATCATTTACTCCCTTCTTGTGAATTTGACCATTCTAATAATAATAATGAAATTAAACAAGTACATCAAATTTAAAACAAACAAAAATTAGTTGTTAATGTATAATTAAACTTAAAATTACCTTTTGATGTGTATTGTCTGAACTAGATGTAGCCTGTAATTTCTTTTCCATGAGTTCTTTTGAGTAAAGAAAACTCAAAATTAAGTTGCTACAGAAATGAATTAGAACAAATGGGATAAACAAATTGAATACAAGTTAATAAGACATACCTTGTCAAAATAACTCTTAGGAACACATTCATGAGGACATTTCATCTCTTGCAAAATTAATGTTGAAGCAATATTCATGCTTTTGAAGATTTAAAGGACAGAATGAAGATAGTTTTTCCTTGACTATGGAAGCAGTGTAATCCTCAACATACTTCTTCTTAGAAGAAAGTTCTTCCTCAAGCTAGAATCAACAACAAAAATTATCACAAACTATAAGTCTAAATCAGAATATACTAATACAAAAAGTATACTACAAGATATAACACGCTTAGAAATATAACATATAAAATACATAATTCAAATTTATATATACTTAATCTATAAATCAACATATTAAAAAGAACGTAAAATAATGAAGAACGAACCAAACAAAAATATTCAAAACTAAAACATTTTAAATAATGAAATAACACTATTTTATCAAACACAAAAATAAATAAAAATAATTTATAGGAAGAATTTACAATAAAAATTATCCAATATTCCTTTGCAACTCTGCTCCTTAGTACTATGATTTCACCATCTTTTTCTTCAATTTGAAATTCATATTATTGTCTTCATCCTTCTGGCAGTCAACATCTTTGAAAATTTCACCTTTGAAAATAGAATTAGAACCAGTGTCTTCACTTGAATCAATCAAATTTGTAAACACCTAATAACGTTAAAAATAAAATTAAAATTAATTAATTTTTTTAAAATATTGAACATATAATATATAATAAAATAAAATATTACCTTGAAATTCGATTCTTTAAACAATGTATCCACAAGAAAGGCAGAAGCATTTTTTGGGGGTAAGTAGGGATAAGTAGGAAAGTGCATATTTTATAATATTTTTATTTTTAATTATCATAAATTCTAA
>JBCEWC010018742.1:0-11809 GCA_038996855.1 Solanum aculeatissimum
ATGATATGTCTTGAATTCTTGATATGACAAGCTAATGTAGATGAGCTACTCTTATTGCATTGATATGGAATGATCATGAAATGTTTTGAAAATTCTTGTTGGCCTTTGGCCGAAGCATGAACATGACTCTTGTATAATGGTCTTGATTTAACTAATAATGAGTGATTAGCAAAGAGTGTAAGTCTCTCGATTTAATCTTACATGTATATATATACGTATTCCCGTGGGATGAGACTTAGCATCGAGGGATTGGGCTCCACCCTTTTCCGTCAAACCAAGTGCCACCATGGGTTTTAAATCCCTAGATAGGGGTTTCCATGTCATGATATCCCTAGTCTCAAGGGATCCTTGGGTACTACTTGAAAAGCAGTCCGAATCCGAAGAGTGGCTCGTTCGGGTGTTCCATGTTGTCGGTTGAGGTTACATCCCCGCTAAATATGATCATAGGATTTCATCTCATGCATCATGGCATAGTATATTGTTATACTACTCCTTGTCTACGTGTATTCCTTTCGTATTACTTGTCCCCTTGACATGTTGCTTGGTCATACTATTCTTGCCATATGCATTGCATGCCCTCATACTTAGTGTTTAATTGTGCTAACCCATATTCTCGTCTACATGGTCTAACCATGTAGGGACCGAGGGTGATATTACATTCTACCGGACGATGCTTGATATCTTTTTGAAGACTTTTCTAGTGGTGAGCCCTTTTGTTCAAGGGAAATAGCCACCGTCTATCTACTTATTTCATGTTATGTATTTACTTTCTCTTGTCTTGAGGGTGAGCCTCAAAACTTGTCGAGGCCCCGCTTATCTATGTAGAGGCTTATTGGACCACTTTATTCTCTTGTACGTTTGATATGTATGTTAAACCTTTGGTTATGTAATACTATGCTTATTTAGCCTTGATTATGGAAGTTATCTCTTATCATGTTCATGACTTGAATGATGGGTATTGTGAATGACTACGTGCTTATGTGGAAAGTCCCATGATCCCGATATTGTCCCCATAGCTTGAGTCCTACTCACCTGTCCCCTTAGAGATTATTGTTATGTGTATGCATGCTTGTCCCATTACCGATATTGTCCCCATAGCTTGAGTCTCAAGTCCTAAATCCCTTAGAGCTTATATGTTATGTGTTTAGCTTCCGTGCTTCCAAATTGATGATATGTATAATGATGCAATGATGGCTTGATCGAGAGCCTTCGGGTTCTCCTTCACCATATCACATCTAGGCCCCCTATCCGGGTTGTGACATATGACCACCTGTAGAACCTGAATTATCTCCTGTACCTCTCCCCCTACTATTACCCTGAATAGGTTGTGTACCTGGTCGGGGAGAATGTACTGAGGTTGAAGAGGTTGTTGCGGATCTTAAAGGTTGAGCTATTGTACCTCTACCTAACAATGGGCATTGGCTACCAAATATCCTATCTACCCACAATGGTAACATGCACCTAAATCCTTTCTACACTATCCAGTATGAATCTTACTGCGTTATGTACATGAAGGAGTAAGATGTATCATTTGTGCAGAACACTCCTATTGATGACTCACAGGTTGTCTTAAACTCTACGCCGATCCTAACTGAATATAATGATCAAATTGTTGGCCCTGCATCTGTATTGGGAAACTACCTACTGATCAATGTAGATACAAATGAAGTGGGGACCTAAAATCACCCCATGAATGTCTATAAGACCCCATAGTAAGAGCTCTTTTATCGTGCTCTCTATCTCTACGAGTATCCCAAATCCAACAAGAAAGGTCTTTTGTAGTCTGAGAAAAAGCTTATATGTGGAAAATATTTGTATCATCCTGTAAAGATGTTATTGGGCAGTCTCTAGTCAAATGATCCCCTAAACCATCCACATAATGATGAACTCTAGCGCTCATCGTGCGTATAAAATATGGTGCATATCTAGTCAAAGAATTGAACCTAAGGTTATACTCCCTTACACTCATATTTCTTACCTCAAACCGATAGACTGGTCAAGATGGGCCTCTCGAACCTCCTATGTCAAGTAATGGGCTAGAAATGCCTCAACGAGGTCCTCCCACTCATCTGGTCGAGGATTAAGTCTTCTAGATCTCTCCCGTGCCTTGTATCATAAAATGGCAACATCACATAGTCGAAAAGATGCCAACTCCACAGCCTCGGTGATGGAGGCATGCATCACCCTTAATACTCTATAATATAGTCTATAAAGTCTTAGGGATCCTCAGTGGGACCGAACCCTATAAATACTAGTAGGGCAAAGTGAAGCAACTCTCGTGCCTTCTAGCTTTGTTCGATCCATTTTGGTGTCTGCTCCGACCTTTAGCTATGTCTCATGCATAAAAACCTACCTAGTTGGTAGCTGAATAGCTTCCCTCATCCCCTTCTCCCTAGTCTCTAGTGGGTCTAGGGGTACTAGATCTCCTCTGTCCTCAGTAGGTGCTAGGGAAGCTAGTACTATGGGTACTAGACACTCCCAGTGTTCCCCCATGGGAAATATATCTCCTTGACCAGAAGAGGAACGATTGTTACCTTTCTTTGAATCCATACCTATCTTATGTTGTCCCATCTCCTGAGTGTAAGTAGCCTATAAAATAGAAAAACCACAAAGCACGATTTAGATTTCATATGTTCAGGTAGCTTTGCTCTATAGCATGATCCATTAAGTGAAAGAAGTGTAACCATCCCTAAATACCTCATAGCCTCCTGATCATAGGTGTGATTCACAACACATCCATAAGCAAGACTTTACTAGACATGGCATTGTGGACTCCCTAGGATACGACCTACTCTGATACCATTTTTTTCATGCCTCAAGAAAAAGAGGGGAGGCATGACAGGCACTCGATATTGTCATTGGTAGAGAAAGCTACTAAACATTCT
Organism: Solanum aculeatissimum; assembly: GCA_038996855.1. Classification (NCBI taxonomy): domain Eukaryota; kingdom Viridiplantae; phylum Streptophyta; class Magnoliopsida; order Solanales; family Solanaceae; genus Solanum; species Solanum aculeatissimum. The sequence goes on from JBCEWC010018742.1 coordinate 2,886, forward strand.
ATATAACTATAATAGGGGCCAAAGGATCGGGCAACATAACGTGTAAAAAACTAAGCCTGGACCATCTAGGTCACGATCTAGTCAACAATAAGTCATATACACTAAGGTAGATAAGTAAAAATAATAAAGTACTAGCTAGCCAACGAGGCTACAAATAGAGATGTACAAGCACACATATATATATATATATACATTCCAAACCTATGAATGGATAGTAAAAGGTACAAAATAACTAACCAAAAATAACATGTCTACAATATCCTCTAAGAGAGTCACTAATACTGCCAGATAGGGCTCCGATTATACCCAACTTTACAATAAAAAGTAAGAATCCAATAAAAGTTCTACGAAAAGGTAGAGCTTACTAACTCAACACTGAACTAGGCTCCTAGTAGAGAGGTCGATCCAAATCTTTACCTAAACATGCACGCACAAAACAAAATTATAACGACCCTTAGTTTAAGCCTAAGAGTACAGCAACAAATTAGGTAGAAAATGACCAGAGGTCAATCCATTAGGCCAACTTACGTCCTATATATGGGATGGTGGCCTGTAGGTTATCCTCTTAAACATGAACATCAGGAAAGGGAAAAAGTTTCCAAGTGTGAGGTAACCCACGTACCCAATGATGACCTGTAGAAAGATTGACGGCTTATAGATAGGGTCGTAAGTGAGGGTGCCAAATATGTAGGAAATTTAGAGTTTCTAGAAAGTGAACTACAATTAACCGTATGGTTCATATACCATTCCATGGTCTGTAGATACCCTTTGTAAATAAGGCCAACCAAAGTAAGAACACTGTAAAACAAAGAACAGCCCGTAGAAAAGGGTTTCATAGTTTGGGTTGACAAAATAGTTTTTAAAGATTAGAAAAGAAGAACAGGACAGATAGGACTAGTGTTCGTGGTTGAAACCCCAACCCATAATCGAGTTTTTATAGATCCCGTCTAGCAGTTTTAATGAAGGGCAATTTTGTTATTTTTGTAAACCCTAATCCTATACTATTTCATTTTTGGGATTCTAAGGGACCTAAACTAGACCATAAATCCCTAAGGACCTTAGTCATTCTTCCATACTCTTATTCTAAAATTCCTAAGGCAAAAATACTCTCTCTAGAAAGGTCAAGGCATAGCTAGGGTTTTCAAGTGCTTCCCAAAAGATTCAAGATTTTCTTCTTGGAGAGTAATTGAGGTATGTGAGTTGATTTGTTGTTATCCTTTTACCCACACAGTCCTACATAATGTCTTTTACCTTTTTTTAAGTTCCTTCAAGTTAATATGCATGCTAATGATGATTTCATGATGTTTTATGTTACTAAATGACTTCATGATATCCTATAATGTTTTACTAAGTATTTTCATGTTTTCAAGTTAATGATGATGACTCCAATGATGTGGGTTAAAGTAATGAAGTGTGGGTTGTTTTATTACATTTTAAATAAGCATATTTTTCATAATTATGCATGATTTTGTGATTTATGATTGTTCCAACTTAAAAGTTTAGCCCACCAAGTTACAAGTCATGTTTTGCATGCTTTATGTTGACAAAAGCCCAAAAGATATCTATGACGGCCCCCAAGATGAAAAGGATAATGCTCACTTGGTTATTCCTTAAGTTTGACGTACTCTTAAGATTTATATTAATAACTCTAAGTGTAATAAACTAAGTTATGTTTTAAAGATTTTGTGGGATGACTTAGCATTGAATGTGACTTTGAGGTGGGGTTCGGTAAGGGAACCCTAGTAGCAACCCTTTGTCACATTAACTATGTGCCACCATAGGATCCCTTATAAGCTAGGATAATGGATCTACGTAGGTCATTTATGCTATATAAATATGCATGCTAAGATGATAGAGTTCCACCCGTCAAATGGTCTCCCCATGCTAACATAGGGGATTATATTGGATTCCATGTATTAGCTCACATGGTCTTATATGTTGGTTAAGGTCTTCTCCCACAGGTTTATGATTCTATGATATGGTTCCATCACATGTGTTCCTTATGTGCATGATATGTACTCATCTTGGTACAATATTCCTTGTGCATGCTTAAGCTCATATTTAAAGTCCCACTTATCGTCCTATGCATGTTTATCTTTATTTATGAATGATGGCATTATAATTTCAAATTTGCATTGCATCTGACATACTTAGTACATTTCAAAAGTAGTAATGCATATTTTTCCTACATGATTTAACCATGTAGGCATAGATGCTACTCCATCGACTCATGGCTAGTTTTCAGACATTCTAAACAACTATTTTTATGGTGAGCCCTTAGTTTGGGTCTCTACCATTTTCTATTCTAGGTTGTATTTTCTTTGAGATGATATATATGTTGCCTTTTTTAGGCTTTCACCTTCTATGTTGTTAAATGTTAAAGTATTTTCTATTTGATGAAGAACGATCGTCAACCGGTCGATCCATCCATGGTTATATGGTATGACGTTTTGATAATAATGTATTTTTCATGTAGGCAATTTAATGTTGCTTCATTATCATAAATTTCCCATAGACCCTTCTCTATTTTGAGTTCTGCTTTTCTTTAAGTTTTACGCCTATGAATGCTTGGGATATTTAAGATGACTTAGATGTGGTGCCTCTGGGTACCTCATTCGCTGTGTGATGACTAGGACCCTAAGTCAGGTCATTACATACTTGGTATTAGAGCATGAGGATTAAAATGTTCCTTGGATGCCCAAACATACCACATCAAGCAGAGTCTCATTTAAGGTTGTGAAGCATTCTAATATCTTGAGTGAGAGGCTATGAGACGGTTTAGGAAAGTCTTCCCTTATTTCTTGTTCATGTCGTACCTTTAGTGCCATCTAAGAATTTTCCCTATAACTAATGATGATCTCCTTCTTATTTCTAGATCATGCCACCGAGAAGAGCTCTACACCAAAGAGGCACTCTTGAGCAATAAGTCCCTCCACTTCAACAAGATGATGGAGTGTCTCATGTAGAGTTTCAATCCACCTTCACCATGTTGGCCCAAATATTTGCCAACAAAGCTAATCGGGAGATCGTCGTTCCTTACCAAGTGCCTATTCTGTCCACTCATGTGAGAGACTTCATAAGGAAGAACCCTCTAGAGTTTCATGGTTCCAAGACAGAGGAGGACTGTATTTATTTTATTGAGGAACCCTACCGAGTATTAGTGGTCATAAGAATCCCATCGGAGGAAAAATTTGAGTTGGTGTCTTACCAACTCAAAGGAGTAGCCAAAATATGGTACAAGCAATGAGCAGATGAGTGGGGCCAAAGAGTGGGTCCTATTGGATGGGAAGAGTTTATGTGTGCCTTTTTGGATTGGTTCTTTTGATTGAGTTGAGAGAGGCCAAGGTTGAAGAATTTATCTACCTCAAGAAAGGGTCCTTAAGTGTGAGGGAGTATGCCCTCAAATTCACTAAGCTCTCCAAATATGTTCCATTCATGGTTGCAGATCCGAGGGCCTACATGAACAAATTCATCTCCAACATATCCAACTTGGTATCCAAAGAGTGTAAGATCACCATGCTAGTGAAGCAGATGGACATCTCTCAATTGATGACCTACGAGGAACAAATAGAGGAGGAGAAATATGGGAAAGGGAAAGGGAGTCCAAGAGGGCTCGGGTAGATTGTATGTTCCCACCATAGGAGTGGAGGTCATAAGTTCCAAAGAGGCCAAAATCAAGGTGGAAAAAGGTCCATCAACACTTCTTCTACCCGTATCACCAAGGAAAAGGGGGTTGCTCATTAGCCTCAAAGCCCAAGTAGCCCTAAGTGTGGAAGACTTCACAAGGGAGAGTGCCTAGCGGGGTCGAATGCTTGCTTCAAATCTAGGAAGCCCTGACATAATGCCAAGGATTATAGAAGTGGATGCGCACAGACCCAAGGCTAAGGTGGTCAAGTCCAAGGTGCCCAAAGGACCAATCATTTTTATTTTCTCCATGGTCGCCAAGAGGTTGAAGAGGACCAGGATGTGGTCACCGGTATGTTAAAAGTTTTCAATTTTGATGTATATACCTTATTAGACCCGAGAAAAAAATTCATTTGTGACTCCAATTCTTTCTAATAAATTTTATGTATGTCTTGAACTTCTCCATTAGCCCTATGAAGTAAGTAACCCTGTAGGAGAGTCCATTGTTTCCCAAAGAGTCTATAGAGATTGACTTATTTCTATTTTGCATAAAGTTGTCCCTTGTGATATAGTTAAGCTCTTCATGCTAGATTTTGATATAATACTTGGGATGGATTAGTTATATGCCTATTATGCCTCCATTAATTGTAGAACCTGCAGGGTCAAGTTTCAATTCCTAAATGAGCCCATTCTTGAGTGGCGGGGTAGTAACTCTTCATGTAGAGGTAGGTTTTTTCTTTCTTAAAGGCTTGGAAAATAATCTCTAAGGGGTGAATATACCATTTAGTGTGAGTCAAAGATGTTATTTCCAAAGTTCCTTCCATTGAGTCGGTCCCCATTATCAATGAGTTTCCTGATGTCTTTTCGGATGAGCTACTGGGTGTTCCTACCAAAAGGGATATAGACTTCAGAATAAATATCCTAGCTGACACTCAACCTATCTCAATCCCTCCATATAAAATGGCCCTGTTAAGTTGAAGGAGCTAAATGAGAAATTGAAGTACTTGTTGGAGAAGGGTTTTCATTAGACCTACTAGGTCTCTATGGGGTTCTCGGATGTTGTTTGTAAGGTAGAAAGATGTATCACTTTGTATGTGCATAGACTATCGGCAACTCAATACGGTCACTATCAAGAACAACTACCCACTCCCAAGGATAGATGACTTATTTGATAAATTGCAAGGGGATACACACTTCTCTAAGGTGGACTTGAGGTTCGGGTAACACCAATTGAGGGTGAGAGAGAGTGACATTCCTAAGACAACATTTCGAACTATTTATGGTCACTTTTAGTTTTTAGTGATGTCATTTGATCTCACCAATGCAACGACTACATTCATGGACCTTATGAATAGGGTGTTCAGTATCTACCTTGACATATTCGTAGTGGTGTTCATTGATGACATTCTAATCTACTCTTGAGGTGATAAAGAGAACATAGAGCATTTGAGGGTGGTATTGCAAACCCTAAGGGAGCAAAAGCTTTATGCAAAATTTGACAAGTGTGAATTTTGGCTAGATAAGGTTGTCTTCCTTGGGCTGGTAGTATTACGTGATGCTATCAAGGTTGATACTAAAAATACTGAAGTGGTAAGAAATTGGCCAAGGCCATTGAATCCTACAAACATAAAGAGTTTCTTAGGCCTAGCTAGATACTATAAAAGATTTGTGCAAGATTTCGCCTCCATTTCATCCCCACTAACCAAATTAACTCAAAAGAAGGCAAGATTTGTATGGACGGATGAACCTGGGAAAAGTTTCCAAACTTTGATGGATCCACTAACTTCAGCTCCTATATTAACATTGCTGGAAAAAAATGATGGGTTGATTGTTTATTGTGATGCATCAAGGATTGGGTTAGGGTGTGTGTTAATGCAAAATGGTAAAGTGATTACATATACTTCGAGATGATTGAAAGTTCTTAAGAAGAATCATGTGACTTATGATCTTGAGCTTGCGGAGATAGTGTTTGTATTGAAGATTTGGTGATATTAATTGTATGGGATTCATGTGGGTGTCTTCACCAACCATAAGAGCCTTCAACATGTGCTCACTCGAAAGGATCTCAACTTGAGGCAACGAAGGTAGTTAGAGCTACTCAAAGATTATGAGATAAGTGTGAAGTATCACCCGGGGAAAGCAAATATTGTAGCCAACTCCCTTTGTAGAATCTCCATGGATAGTTAATCTCACTTAGAAGATGATGGGAAAAGGGAGTTGGCCAACGAAGTTCATAGGTTTTCTAGATTGGGAGTGAGGTTGAATGAATTTAGAAGTGGTGATGTGATAGTGTTTCAGGGTCCGAGTCTTCCTTGATTGATGATGTTAAGACCAAGCAACATATTTATCCTGCTTTAGTGAAGTTAAAAGCCTTAGTGAAGGAAGGAAAGATAGAGGTTTCCTCACAAGGGGGAGATAGTGTGCTCCCATATCAAGGTAGGTTATATATACCAAATAATAGTAAGTTGAGGAAGTTGATAATGGAAGAAGCTCATAACTCCTCCTATTTTATTCACCCTGGTACTATGCAGACGTATAGACTTGAGGGAGATTTATTGGTGGAATGGGATGAAAAAGGATATTTCACAATTCATATCTGAATGTGCCAATTGCGAACAAGTTAAGGTTGAACATCACAGACCGAGTGGCCTATCACAAGACAGTGATATTCTTACTTAGAAGTGGGAAGAGGTTAATATGGACTTCGTAGTGGGTTTGCCAAAGACCAAAAAGAACTTTGATTCTATATGGGTGGTAGTGGATTGTATGATGAAGTTCACTCGTTTCTTATCGATTAAAATGACCTTCAGTGCAAAAGATTATGCTCACTTGTATATCCAAGAGTTTATGAGGTTTCATGGGGTTCTATTGTCCATCATATCGAATCATGGAGTCCAATTTACCTTCTATTTTTTGAAATTTTTCAAAAAAGGACTTGGTACGAAGGTAAAGTTGATTACCGCTTTCCACCCCCAAATCAATCGACAAGCCTAGAGGACTATTCGAACATTGGAAAACATGTTGAGAGCTTGTGTGTTGGAGTTCAAGGGAAGTTGGGATGAACATTTGCCTCTTATTGAGTTTGCCTATAATAATAGCTTCCATGCAAGCATTGGAAAACACCATTTGAGGCATTATATGGTGGGCAGTGTAGATCCCCCAATTGGTGGTTTAAAGTCAGTAAGATGGAATTGATAGGACCAAACTTAGTCATAAATGCTACGGAGAAAATTAAAAGCATAAGGGAAAAGTTACAAATAGCTCAAAGTAGACAAAAGTCCTACTCCAATGTTAGGAGAAGCGACCTTGAGTTTCAAATTGGTGATTGGATCTACTTGAAAGTGTCTCTGATAAAAGGTGTAATCTGATTTGGTAAAAAGGACAAGTTAAACCCTAGGTATGTAGGGCCTTACAAAGTGGTAAGAAGAGTGGGAAAGGTGTCATATGAGTTGGACCTACCTAATGAGATGAATTTGATCCATTCATTTTTTCATGTGTTGATGTTGAGAAAGTTCATAGGTGATCCAAACTCCATAATTCCTTTGCATAATGTGAACATTGAAGAAGATTTAAGTTATGAAAAGGTACCAGCTGAGATTATAGACCGGCAATTGAAAAAGATAAGGAACAAGGAAGTTGCATCCGTCAAAGTGCTTTGGAGAAATCAACAAGTTGAGGGTTCTACATGGGAAGTAGAAGCGGATACGATGAAGTGTTACCCATATCTATTTCACTCTACTTAAGTCTAAATTATTAAGCCATTCTTTCCTAAAGCCTCAATTTCTTGCATTTTAGCTTTTGCATGATGCATGCACTCATCTCTATGTTTATGGACTATTTTGTGACGTGTTTTAAATATGGATTTGCAAATTTCATGAAATGATGCTCAAGTTACATTTTTGCATGCATAATGGGTTGTTAGTTGATTATTAACTCCTTAGAGCTTACCTTTAATTACATTTGGGGATGAATGTTCCCAAGGAGGAGATATTGTAACGACCCTCAGTTTAGGAGCCTAAGAGTACAGAAAAATGTTTGGCAAAAAATGACATGGGGTCAATCCACAAGGCTGACTTAGGACCCATAAATGGGATGGAGACCTGGAGTTTGTCTTCTTAAACATGAACTTTAGAAAAGAAAAAAACTTTCCAAGTGTGGGGTAACCCACGTACCCAACGACGACCCATAGAAAGATTGATGGCTCATAAATAGGGTTGTAAGTGAGGGTGCCAAACATGAAGGAAATTTAGAGTTTTTGGAAAGTGACCTACGATTAACTATATGATTCATAGGATATTCCACGGCCCATTAATACCCTTCGTAGATGAAGCCCAGCAAAGTGAGAAATTAGCTATGTGTGGAAGGACTCTACAAGTCCACCCACGAATCGTAAATCAAAGAACGGCCCGTAGAAAAGGTTTTCATAGTTTGGGTCAACAAAATAATTTTTGAAGATTGGAAAAGGAGAATGGGACGGACAGGACTATGGTCCGTGGGTCAAACTATGGCCCGTAATTGGGGTTTTGTAGATCTCATCTGGTAGTTTTAATGAAGGGCAGTTTTCTCATTTCTATAAATCCTAATCCTATACTATGTCACTTTTGGCATTCTAAGGCCCTAAATCAGATCTTAAAGCCCTAAGGACCTAAGTCATTCCTCCGTTCTATCATTCTAGAATTGCTAAGGCAAAAATACTCTCTCTAGAAAGGTCAAGGTAAGGCTAGGGTTTTCAAGTTCTTCCCAAAGGATTCAAGCTTTTCTTCTTGGAGAATAATTGTAACAACCCGAAAATTTTAGAAGTATCCTTATGGTTGGTCTTATATAGTGTACTACTAGTCATGGTTGAGTTTTGGTATCCACGGGTTGAGTTTAAGTGGTTGAATGCAAAATGGGCTAGTTGGTGGCCTAGAGGGACAGTTTTGGCAGTGAAGTTTAAACGGTCACAACGTTTGATGTGGGATGAACCATGTGGTCTATTACATATAAAATTGAATATATTTGACTTAGCTTTGCAACACAACTATGTTCACATAATTTGGAGTTCGGATGAGGGAGATATGGCCCAAACAGTGAGACTGTCCGAAATTCAGAAGACATTAGAGATAGGCTCAGAAAAGTAGCTAAGGACAAGGCCACGGACTGTGAAACTTTGAAAGGTACGTGTGGGGTGTCGTAAAGCATTCCAGTGAGCTAGGGATGGCCTGGAACCACCCCTAAGACAAATGTAGGACCACGAGACCTTGAACGGCTCGTTTGAGCCCAAACGGTCCGTGTACTGTCCCGTTAAGTGGGACAGTAGC
>JBCEWC010018743.1:0-11809 GCA_038996855.1 Solanum aculeatissimum
TATATGTATACGTATTCTTGTGGGATGATGACTTAGCATCGAGTTGGATTGGAGTAGTAAGTGGGCTATCCCCAAGGATCCTACTTCTTTCCCTCAACTATGTGCCAACATAGTTATGCTACTAAAATGGGAGGCCCGTAAGGTATGCTATGATATGATATGTTATGGAAATCCTTCCGAAATGACCGGGTCATAAGGAAGGTGGCCATCACACCAAAATGACCGGGTAGTAAGGTATGGTGTAGATTACCTTTGGCAAGTAATCTTCTCTCATCCGATCGGAGGCCTCATCAGGCAAGTTCATATTGTAGCTCACATGAATTTGAATGTCGGTTTTGGTCAAATCCCCTATACTATAAGCATTATGAAATTTCATGCATCATGAACTTCATGGAATATTGGTATACTATCCTTTCCTATAATCTTCTTCTATGCATATGCCCTTGTCATCTAGCTTGGTCGTAGGCTCATGTTCATATGCATTGCATGCCCGCATACTTAGTGCATTATTATGTGCTAACCCATACTCTTTGTCTACATGTTTTAATCATGTAGGGACCGAAGTTGACTTTTATCCTCCGCTAGACGGCTAAATCGAGACTCTTGAGGTTATTGCTTGTGGTGAGCCCTATGTTCCAAGGGCAACACCCACTTTTATCTATCTTGTCTTTACTTTATATTCCTTTACTTTATGACTTGAGAGTAAGCCCAGATTATGTCGAGGCCTCGTCTTATCTTATGTAGAGTTATCATTGGACATGTCAACTCTATTGAACGTTATGCTATGTGTCACTTGTAATGATATGGTTATCTATGATAAGTGATGATATATTATGTTATGCTTCTGTTTCCGCTTATGTTATTATAATGTGAATGACTTTGAAATGTGCTTATGTGGAAAGTTCCTAACCCTGCTTGCCTCCATAGCTTGAGGCATACTTGTCCGCCCCTTAGAACGTAATTGCTATGTGCTATGTGATTCATGTTTATCCCATTATCGGCAACATCCCCATAGCTTGAGTCTAAAGCCCCCGAATCCCCTAGACTTATGTGCTATTTGTTTATTATATGTGCTTCTAAACTGGTGATGTGTGTGATGATGCTATGATGTCTTGATCGAGGACTCTCAGGTTCTCCTTCGCCATGTCACATCTAGGCCCTACTTTCGGGTCGTGACAAAGATGGTATCAAAACCCTTGGTTTATAAATGATCCTCGGAGTCCAACATGTTGCATCACTTAGAGTCTCATTCATGGGTGTGATGCGCGCCATACCTATGAGCGAGAGGCTATGATGATATTTTAGGAATTTTCTCACTTTATTGTCCCCTTATGTCGTGCTGTAAGTTGTTATGAAATATTTTCTGAAATAGGGTGTTCTTCTTACTTTTTCAGAAGATGCCTCCCAGAAGAGCTTCTTTTTCCAGACAGGATCCTGCCCCTGAGGAAAAGCCCCTCGTGAGCCTATGGAGGAGATAGTGACCCACGCTGAATTTTGAAACGTGGTGTCCATGTTGGCCCAAGTGGTGGCTAATTAAGCCCGGCCAACGAATCCCATGAATGGTGGCACTCTAGCCTCTAGGGTGAGGGACTTCACCCGAATGAACCCTTCAGAATTTTTTGGTTCGAAGAGTGATGAGGATGTCCAAGAGTTCATTGATAAACTTATGAATGTGTTGACTATTATGGGTGTCAGTTCCGAGGAGAAGGCTGAGTTAGATACGTATCAGTTGAAGAATGTGGCTCAAGTGTGGTGCAATCAGTGGTTAGTTGAAAGGACTGAAGATGTTAAGGTTGGTTGGGAAGAGTTCAAGATAACTTTCCTGGACCGTTTCTTCCCTCTTGAGCTTCAGGAAGCCAAGATGATTGAATTTATTAAACTCAAGCAAGGTAACATGTCTGTGAGGGACTATTCTCTCAAATTCACTAAGCTTTCAAAGTATGCTCCTATGCTAGTAGCTGATCCCTACGCAAGAATACACAAGTTCATTTCGGGTGTTTCTGACTTGGTGGTAAAAAAATATCGTACCGCTATGCTCATTAGAGACATGGATATCTCTTGGCTCATGACCTATGCTAAACAAATTGAGGGTGAAAAGCTCAAGGAGCGAAGGGTGAATGATTCCAAGAGAGCCCGGTATAATGGTGGTTTCTCCAACTCTAAGGGTGGTGGCGAATTTGGTCGCTTTCAACAGGGCCAAGGTTCGAATGTGAGGTTTGCTAACCCAAGGATGCCTCCTCCTAAGTTACAAATTGGGGGTGGTCCATGAATTCCCTATTGTGACCAGTGTAGGAAGAACCATGTGGGTGTTTGTAGGAGAGCTTCGGGTGTTTGATTTAGATGTGAGGGGTTTAGATCACAAGATTTTTGACTGTCCAAGGGGTGCAAAGAAAGATCAAGCGGCCCCTAGTAGTCAAGGGCAGCTGAAGGCTCAGGTTGTTGGTGCTCCCAAGAATAACATGTTCTATGCTCTTCATGCCCGATAGGAGGTGGAGGAAGCTCCAGACGTCGTGACTGGTATGTTAAAAATCTTTGATTTTGATGCTTATGCTTTACTTGATCCAGGTGCAAATTTATCTTTTGTGACTCCTCTGTTGGCTGTTAAATTTAGTTTGAGCCCTGAAACTCTAAGGGAACCTTATTCGGTGTATACCCCCGTGGGTGAGTCCATTAATTGCCCGAAAAGTGTATTGGGGTTGTCCTATTTCTGTGTTGCATAAAGTTTTTCCCCGGTGATCTTGTGGAGATTGATATATATGACTTTGATGTTATTCTTGGGATAGATTGGTTGCATGCCTCGTATGCTCGGTTGATTGTAGGACTAGGCAAGTCAAATTTCAAGTTCCTAATGAACTGGTGTTGGAATGGAAGGATAGTGATTCCGTGGTTAGGGGTCGATTTATTTCCTACCTCAAAGTCCAGAGAATGATTTGTAAGGGGTGTATCTACCATACTGTATGGGTTAGAGACGTGGAGGGTGAGTCACCTACACTTGAATACATTCTGGTAGTTAATGAATTTCTCGAAGACTTGCCCAACATTCCTCCCGATAGAGAAGTGGACTTTGGCATAGATCTCCTTCCAGATACTAAACCTATTTCCATTCCTCCTTATGGTATGGCTTCGGCCGAACGAAAGGAGTTGAAGGATCAGTTGAAGGACTTGTTGGAGAAAGTTTACATTAGACCAAGTATTTCACCTTGGGGTGATCCCATGTTATTTGTAAGGAAGAAGGATGGTTCTCTCCAAATGTGTGTTGACTATCGATAATTGAATAAGGTGACCATCAGGAATAGGTACCCATTGCCCAGAATTGATGACTTGTTTGATCAACTCCAAGGCGATACTCATTTCTCTAAAATAGACCTTCGTTCGAGTTACCATCAATTGAAGGTAAGGAAATTTGATATCCCGAAGATGGCCTTTTGGACTCGTTATGGTCACTTTGAGTTTGTGGTAATGTTGTTTGGGTTGACCAATGCTCCGAAAGTGTTTATGGATCTCATGAATTAGGTATTTAAGCCATTCCTTGATAATTTTGTGGTGGTCTTCATCGATGATATCCTAATTTACTTTCAGAGTGAGTGAGAGCATATGGATCACTTGAGGTTGGTGCTTCAAACCTTAAGGGAGAAGAAGTTGCTTGCCAAATTTAGCAAGTGTGAGTTTTGGTTGAAAGAAGTTGCATTCCTTCATCATGTAGTGTCACGCGATGGTATTAAGGTTGATCCTAAGAAGACTGAAGCCGTGAAAGATTGGCCCAGACCGTTGACTCCTTCGGATATTCAGAGTTTCCTTGGATTGGCCGGTTACTATCAGAGGTTTGTTGAAGGATTTTCTTCCATTGCATCCCCATTGACTAAGTTGACCCAGAAGAAGGCTAAGTTTGTGTGGTCAAGTGAGTGTGAAAAGCGTTTTCATACTTTGAAGGATCAACTCACATCGGCTCCTATTTTGACCTTGCCCAATGGGTTAGATGGGTTTGTGATGTATTGTGATACTTCACGAATTGGGTTGGGATATGTGCTTATGCAACATGGTAAGGTCATATCTTATGCGTCTTGGCAATTGAAAAGGCATGAGCAAAATTATCCGACCCATGATCTTGAATTGGCGGCGGTGGTGTTTGATCTAAAGATTTGGAGACATTATCTATATGGGGTTCACGTGGATGTCTTCACTGATCACAAGAGTTTGCAATATGTGTTAACCCAAAGGGATCTTAACTTGAGACATAGGAGATGGTTGGAACTTCTCAATGATTATGACATGAGTGTTCTTTATCATCCCGACAAGGCGAATGTTATGGCAGATGCCCTTAGTAGGCTATCTATGGAAAGTGTGTCGCATGTGGATAAGGGAAAGAAAGAGATAGTGAAGGATGTGCACCGGTTGGCTAGATTGGGTGTTAGGTTGGCCGACTCAGAGAATGGTGGTATTTTTGTTCAAGGAGAATCCGAGTCTTCGGTAGTGATAGATGTTAAGGCAAAGCAAGGCTTAGATCCTTCCTTAGTAGAGTTAAAGAAATTGGTTGCCGTAGGGAAGGTGGAGGTTTCCTCCCAAGGGGGAGATAGTGTGCTACGGTACCAAAATTGATTGTGTGTTCCAGATGTTGATGGCCTAAAGAAGGTTATCATAAGAGAAGCTCATAATTCCTTAAAATCTATTCATCCAGGTAAGATGCATCGAGACTTGAGAGAGTTATATTGGTGGCATGGCATGAAGAAGGACATAGCCAAGTTTGTGTTGGAATGTCCGAATTGCCAACAAGTGAAAGTTGAACACCAAAGGCCCGGTGGCCTAACCCAAGATATTGAGATTCCTACTTAGAAGTGGGAGGATGTGAATATGGACTTCATAGTTGGGTTGGCTCATACTCGTAAGCAATTTGACTCGATATGGGTTGTTATTGACCAAATGACTAAATTGGCTCACTTCTTGTCGGTCAAGACTGCTTATAGTGTCTAGGATTATGCTAAATTATACATTCGGGAATCACTGAGGTTGCATGGTGTACCAAGTTCTATTATGTTGGATCATGACACTCAATTCACTTCTCACTTTTGGAGGTCATTTCAAAAAGGGACTTGGTACTATGGTCAAATTGAGCATGACTTTTCATCCCCAAACCGATGGACAAGCTGAGAGGATAATTCAAACCTTGGAGGACATGTTAAGGGCTTGTATGTTGGAGTTTAAAGGAAATTGGGATGATCATCTACCGCTTATTGAGTTTGCCTATAATAATAGTTTCCATGCTAGCATTGGTATGGCTCCATTCGAAACTTTGTATGGTAGAAGGTGTAGATCCCCAGTGGGTTGGTTTGATATAGGTGAGGCAGTATTGTTAGGCCTGAATTAGGTGGTTGAGGCCATAGAAAAGGTGAAGTTGATTAGGGCGAGATTGAGGACGGCTCAAAGTTGCCAAAAGTCCTATTTGGATGTTAGGAAGATGTAACGACCCGAAATTTTTTGAAACTTCTTATGGTTGATCTTGTATGATGTTATGCTTGTCATGGTTGAACTTTGGTAGCCGGGGGTTGAGTTTAAGTGGCTGAATGCAAAATAGACCATTTGGTGGCCTAGAGAGGCCATTTGGGTACTGTACTTTGAGGAATCATTACTTTTGGTATGGGATGAAATGTGTTGGATACTACATATAAAATTGAATATCTTTAAGTTATATTCACGACGCAACTAGTTTCACTCAATTCGAATTTCATATGAGAAAGTTATGAGCAAAACAGTGAGATTGCCTGTAATTCGAAGAACACTTGAAATAGGCTCTGGAAATGGTCCAAGGACAAAACCACGTACCATGTAAAGGTCCACGGTCTATGTGGGGGTCCGTGTGATGATCCAGTGGGTTCAAGGTGGTGAGGGTCCAACCCATAGACCAAGTTTAGTCCCATGGACCACCCCACGGTTCGTGAGACTCCAAACGGACTGTGAAGGGGGTCCGTGAAGTGGGGCAGTGTGTTTCCAAGGTTGTGGGGCTGGTCTCGGGGCCAAGTTTGGATCCACGAACTAGTACACGGTCCGTGTTAAGCCACACGTTCCGTGAGACCCTCCCGTGAAGTGATCCAGAAAGTCCCCGAGAGTTCAAGCCGAAAGTGAGACCAAGGCAAGGCAGACGGTCCAGTATACGGACCGTGTACCACTGGACGGTCCCCTGGTGCCTTCCGTGTGGCACAGTGTACAGTTAATTAGTCCATTTCATTAAAGGTTAATTCGTAATTCAAATAATTCCTATGCCCCTTTTTGGCTTTCTAAGGTCCCTTAAACCCTCTTAACCTAACCCTAAACCCTTTTCATTCATTCTAACACTCTTCATTGCACTTAGAAAATTCCTAAATTCTCCTGACCTCCATTGTTGAAAGCTTGAAGAAAGTTGAGAAAGATCATCTTGCTTGCTTAATTCTTCAATTCCTTTGGTCACTTGTAAGATATGTGGGTTTGATTCATGGATTCTCTTTCATCCATGAAGACCCAAAAACCCTCCTCTTTACATTTGATTTTTAAGTTTTAATTAAGGTTGGGTTCTTTAAATTTTGAAGTATTTAATTCATTGGGATTATGTGCAGTAGAAATTAGGTGATTTAAAGTTGGTTTGATTTTGAATTTCATAAAGGTTTAATGGTTTGATGATGATCAAGTTATGCATATCCTTTTTACTCTTGATTTATGCATGGGTATTGTATAAGTTATGTTTTAAAGGTGAATTTGACTTGAATTTCTAATGAACTACTCTTGAATTGAATGAAAAGTTTGAATTCCATTACCCATGCTACTCATATTGTTCCTCATGGCATTGCATGCATGATTCATGATGAAAGTTTTGATGTGGGCTAAGTCCCAAATATGTTTATGACTATGATTTTGAACAAGTATGGGTTTGACTAAGTTGTGATCACACTAAGTCTATGTTATGACTCTTTGAGCAACATGGGTGTTTACACCAATATGATTTGACAAGTATGTTATGAATGGAGCTAATCTTATGCATAATGTATGACATGAAAGTTAGTTTGGATTTTTAGCCCATGATGCATGACTATGAAATATGTTAACTCTTGTTAAGTATGCATAATAGTGTTTGAAAGTGTTTTTGGCTTCTAAGCCCAAGTATGCATGATTTGAAGTTCAAATTGCAAGTTTATTTTTAAAAGGCATGTATATGTATATGTATTCTTGTGGATGTGGACTTAGTACTGAGGGATTGGAGTCGAGGTGGGCTATCTTCACAGGTTCCATACTCCTTTCCTTCAAACTATGTGCCTCCATAGGTATGCTTTGATATGATATGCTATGTTATGTAAATTCTTCCGAAATAGGAGAGCCATAAGAAAGGTGTTCATCACACTGAAATGGGAGACCCGTAAGGTGTGGTGAGGTTACCCTTGACAAGTAATCTTCCCCGATCTAATGGGCGGGCTTTCATTGGACAATTTCATGTTGTAGCTCATATGAATTTGGATGTCAGTTATGGTTCCATCCCCTCTATATTAAGCATTATGGCATTTCATGGCATATTGATATATTTTCCCTTTTTATATTCACTTCTATATATGTGCCCTTGCCATGTAGGTTGTTATAGGTTCATGTGCATATGCATTTGCATGCCCGCATACTTAGTAATTTATTGTGCTAACCCATACTCTTGTCTACATGTTCTAACCATGTAGGTGCCGGCGACGATCTCTATTTACCTTTTCCCGATGAGTGATCATCTTGAAGACTTGTGCTTGTGGTGAGACCTTTTGTTCAAGGGCAATAGCCACCTTCTATCTACCTAGTTTTGTTATGTTATTTTCTTTATGTATGTATTGAGGATGAGCCTCAAACTATGTCGAGGCCCCACTTTATCTATGTACAGGCTTGTTGGATAACCTAAAATCTTGTACGTTGGCTTGTAATTGTTGAATATTATGGTTATGGAATGCTATAATTATTGGCCTTGGTTATGGAATGGTATTGATTATGCTTATGGCTTGATGTTGGGAATTGTATTTGGCTATGTGCTTATGTGGAAAGTTTCATAATCCCAGTGTGCCCCCATAGCTTGCGTTCTACTTACCCATCCCCTTAGAGATAATTATTATGTGCTATGTGAATCCATGTTTATCCCATTCCCGACAACATCTCCATAGCTTGAGTCCAAAGCCCTACTTCCCTTAGAGCTTATATGTTATGTGTTTTCCTTTCGTGCTTCTGAATCGATGATGTGTGTGATGAGGCTATGATGGCTTGATCGAGGACTTTCGGGTTCTCCTTCGCCATGTCACATCTAGGCCCCTATCCGGATCGTGACAAAGATGGTATCAGAGCCCTAAGTTTGTAATGATTCTCGGAGTCCAACATACCGCATCACTTAGAGTCTCGTTCATGGGTATGATGCGCGCCATACCTATGAGTGAGAGGCTATGACGATGTTTTCGGAACTTATCACTTCATTTTCTCTTATATCGTGCCTTGTACCCTTATGAGATTTCTCTAAACTCTTGGTATTTTGTCGCTCATTCAGAAAATGCCTCCCAGAAGAGCTCCCCTTCCCCGTCAAGCTCCCAGAATTGAGGACCAAGCTCCTCGGGCACCGGTAGAGAAACAGGTGTCAAATGATGAATTCAGGAATGTGGTATCCATGTTTTCCCAAGCTGTGGCCAACCAAGCCCGTTCAGTGAATTCGGTGAACATTGGCACTCCGACTTCAAGGGTGAAGGATTTCACCCATATGAACCCTCTGGAATTTTATGGCTCTAAGGTTGATGAGGATGCTCAAGAGTTCATTGATGAACTTACCAAAGTGTTGACAATTATGGGTGAGAGTTCGGAGCAGAAGGCAGAGTTAGCGGCTTATCAACTCAAGGATGTGACACAAGTGTGGTACAACCAATGGCTTATTGAGAGGGTGATGGATTTTAAGGTGGGATGGGAGGAGTTAAAAGTGGCCTTTCTTGATCGGTTCTTTCCTCTTGATCTTAGGAAAGCCAAAATGGTCGAGTTTATCAATCTCTAGCAAGGTGGTATGGCCGTGAGGGACTATGCCCTCAAGTTCACTAAGCTTTCCAAGTATGCTCCAATGTTTGTCTCCGATCCCCGTGCAATAATGCACAAGTTCATTTCGGGAATGGTATTTCGGACTTGGTGGTGAAGGAATGTAGGATCGCTATGCTCATCCGTGACAAGGATATCTCTCGGCTCATGACTTATACCGAGCAAATTGAGGGGGAAAAACTTAAGGAAAAAAGGGTGCATGAAGATAAGAGGACCCGGTTGGATGGTGGGTTCTCCAACTTGAAGAGTGGTGGTGGTAGTAGTTTTGGCCGATTCCATGAAGGCCAAGGTTTGAATGTGAGGGTTGCAAATCCGAGAGTGCCTCCTCCTAAGACACAAATTAGGGGTGGTCCCCGATTTCCTATTTTTGGTCATTGCAGAAAATATCATATGGGTGATTGTAGGAAGGTTTCGGGTGCTTGCTATGGATGTGGTAGTTTGGACCACAAAGTGTCCGATTGTCCAAGGGGTGCCAAGAAGGATCAAGTGGCTCCTGGTGGTCAAGGGCCTCCAAAAGCTCCGGTTGGTGGTGCTCTAAGGAAAAACCTGTTCTATGCTCTCCATGCCCGACAAGAGGTGGAAGAAGATCCGGACGTCGTGACAGGTATATTGAAAATCTTTAACTTTGATGCTTATGCTTTACTTGATCCGGGTACAAATTTATCTTTTTAGCTATTAAATTTGGTGTGGGTTCCGAAACCTTTAGGGAACCTTATTCGGTGTATACCCCCGTGGGTGATTCTATTGTGGCCCAAAAAGTGTATAGGGGTTGTCCCGTGTCGGTGTTGCATAAAGTGTACCCCGGTGACCTTGTAAAACTCGAAATATATGATTTTGATGTCATTCTTGTGATGAATTGATTACATATATCATATGCCTCAATTTATTGTAGAACTAGGCGGGTCAAGTTCTATGTCCCTAATAAACCGGTATTGGAGTGGGAGGGTAGCACTTCCGTGATTAATGCTAGGTTTATTTCCTACCTTAAGGTCCAAAGAATGATCGGGAAAGGGTGCATATATCATATTGTCCAGGTTAGAGATATGGAGGGTGAGTCATATAGGCTTGAATCGGTTTCGGTGGTAGAAAAGTTCCCCAATGTATTTCCCAAGGATTTTCCCGGTGTCCCTCCTAATAGAGAAGTGGATTTTGGTGTAGCCCTTCTTCCGGATACTCAACCCATTTCCATTCCTCCGTATCGTATGGCTTTGGCGGAGTTAAAGGAGTTGAAAGACCAATTGAAGGATTTGTTGGAAAAAGGGTATATTAGACTAAGTATTTCACCTTGGGGTGCTCCAGTGTTGTTTGTGAGGAAGAAGGATGGGTCTCTCCGGATGTGCATTGATTATAGACAATTGAACAAGGTGACCATTAAGAATAGGTATCTGTTGCCTAGGATTGATGATTTGTTTGTCAAACTTCAAGGAGCTACTCATTTTTCCAAAATGAATCTTCGTTCGGGTTATCATCAATTGAAGGTGAGGGAGTGTAATATTACAAAGACGTCTTTCTGAACTCGTTATGGTCATTTTGAATTTGTGGTGATGTCTTTTGGGTTGACTAATGCTCCAACGGTATTTATGGACCTTATGAATCTTGTGTTCAAGCCATTCCTTGATAATTTTGTGGTGGTCTTTATTGATGATATCCTGATCTACTCTCGTAGTGAACAAGAGCATATGGGTCATTTGAGGTTGACTCTCCAAACCTTGAGGGAAAATAAATTGTATGCCAAATTTAGCAAGTGAGAGTTTTGGTTGGTAGAAGTTGCCTTCCTTGGCCATGTGGTGTCCGGTGATGGCATCAAGGTTGATTCTAAGAAAACTGAAGCGGTGAGGGAATGGCCTAGACCATTGACTCCTTCGGACATTAGAAGTTTCCTTGGTTTGGCCAGCTATTATAAAAGGTTTGTTGAGGGGTTTTCATCTATAGCATCTCCATTGACCAAATTGACTCAAAATAAAGCCATGTTTGTGTGGACAAATGAATGTGAGAAAAGTTTCCAAACTTTGAATGATCGACTTATATCGGCTCCGGTTTTGACTTTGCCAAATGTTTTGGATGGGTTTGTAGTTTATTGTGATGCATCACATATTAGTTTGGGTTGTGTTCTTACACAACATGGTAAGGTGATAGCTTATGCTTCCCGACAATTGAAAATGTACGAACAAAACTATCCGACTCATGATCTTGAATTAGCGACGGTAGTGTTTGCTTTGAAAATTTGGCGACATTATTTGTATGGGGTGCATGTGGATGTGTTCACCAATCACAAGAGCTTACAATATGTCTTCACCCAAAGGGACCTAAATTTGAGGCAAAGGAGGTGGTTGGAACTCCTTAAAGATTATGACATGAGTGTCCTTTATCATCTAGGTAAGGCCAATGTTGTGGCGGATGCTCTTAGTAGACTTTCTATGGGGAGTGTTACACATGTGGATGAGGAAAAGAAGGAGATAGCAAGGCATATGCACCGTTTGGCTAGGTTGGGTGTGAGGTTAGCCAAATCCGACAATGGTGGAATCTTTGTACAAGGTGGGTCAGAATCCTCTTTTGTAGTTGATGTTAAGGCTAAGCAAGACATAGATCCTTCTTTGGTAGAATTGAAGAAGTTGGTCGCCGATAGTAAGATTGAGGTTTTCTCCCAAGGGGGAGATGGTGTACTTCGGTATCAAGGTCGTTTATGTGTTCCAGATGTGGATGGCTTGAGGGAAATCATCATGAAAGAGGCTCACAATTCACAATATTCTATTCA
>JBCEWC010018744.1:0-11809 GCA_038996855.1 Solanum aculeatissimum
CTATGATGGCTTGATCGAGGACTTTCAGGTTCTCCTTCGCCATGTCACATCTAGGCCCCCTATCCGGGTCGTGACACTTTTCTTGGTAATAATAACACTCTACCTGTGATTGTGGCAGAAAATTTACAGGAAGATTCGATGATGGCATTGGTGGGGTATTGCAGAAGTTCAAAAAGGCTATTGGTTGGTCCATTACAGATATTGTGGGGATTCCGCCAGGCATGTGCACACACAAGATCAAGTTGGAAGATAACTGTGTGCCTAGCATCAAGCATCAGCGCAGGCTTAGCCCGCCCATGCAGAAGGTTGTAAAAAAAGAGATTATCAAGTGGTTAGATGCTGGGGTCATATACCCAATCTCTGACAGAAAGTGGGTCAACCCAGTGTAGTGTGTACCCAAGAAAGGGGGTATGAAAATCGCCGCTAATGACAAGAATGAGTTAGTCCCATCACGATCTATCATTGGCTGGCAAATCTACATGGACTACCGGAAGTTAAATAGATGGACCTTAAAGGATTATTTTCCCATGCCCTTCATGGACTAAATGTTAGATCGACTGGCAGGCAGAGGGTGGTACAATTTCTTGGACGAGTATTCAGGCTACAATCGGATATCTATAGCTCTCGAGGATCAAGAGAAGACCACTTTTAGTTTTCCATACGAGATGTTCACATTCAGGCGGATGCCCTTTGGGTTGTGCAATACCCCAACCACTTTCCTGCGGTGCATGATGTCCATATTCTCCGACATGGTCGAGGACACCCTTGAGGTATTTATGGATGACTTCTCTATAGTAGGTGAGTCATTTGATGATTATCTTCTTAACCTTAGTGGGGCTCTACAGCGTTGTGAGGAGGCAAACCTGGTCTTGAACTAGGAAAAATGCCACTTCATGGTCAAGGAAGGGATAGCCCTTGGTCATAAAATCTCGAAAAGAGGCATAGAGGTAGACAAGGCAAAGATTGAGATTATTGAAAAATTGCCGCTGCCTATATCTGTAAAAAGAATCAGAAGTTTTCTGGGACATGCAGGCTTCTACCGCTAGTTCATCAAAGATTTTTCCAAAATTGCACACCCATTGTGCAAGCTGTTGGAAAAAGATGCTAAGTTCCAGTTTGATGAAAGCTACAGGCAAGCCTTTATGGCCTTGAAACACAAGTTGATTACTGCGCCTGTGGTAGTGGCTCCTGACTGGTCATCCCCATTTGAGATCATATGTGATGCTAGTGGAACTGCTGTGGGGGTTGTACTGGGTCAAAATCACAACAAGGTCTTTCACCTCATCTACTATGCCAACAATACTCTGAATGAAGCTCAAAGAAATTACACCGTGATTGAGCAGGAGCTGTTGCCAGTAGTGTATGCATTTGACAAATTCTGGTCTTATCTCTTAGGTACAAAGGTAATTGTGCACACTGATCACGCAACCATGAGGTACCTCATGACTAAGAAGGATTCCAAACCAAGAATGATCAGGTGGGTGCTATTGCTGCAAAAGTTTGATTTTGAGGTCCAAGATAGAAAAGGGACCGAGAATCAGGTAGTAGATCATCTATCTAGGCTGGAGGATGAGTCCTGGGACAATGATTGGTCAAGCATCGATGACTCATTTCTCGATGAGCAGGTACTAACCGTTTTTGTTGATCTAATTCCTTTGTTTGCTGATTATGCTAACTATCTAGTGAGTGACCACATGCCTGTGGACCTAGCCTCTCACTAGAGAAAACAGTTTCTCCATGATGTGGGTACTACAAGCCCACCCAATACAGGGTCACTCACGACCTGGTGCAGGGATGTGATCAATGCCAACGCCAAGAGAATATCTCTAGATGGCAAGAGATGCCATTGACACCTATCCTAGAGGTTAAGATATTCGATGTCTGGGCATCGAATTCATGGGTCCCTTTGTGAGCTCCTACGGCATGAGGTATATCTTGGTGGCGGTAGATTATATCTTAAAGTGGTAGAAGTGGTGGCACTACTAAATAATGAGAGTAAGAGTATAGCCTAGTTTTTGAGGCAAAATATCTTTTCCAGATTTGGGACTCTCAAAACTATCATTAGTGATGAGGGGACCCATTTCTATAACAAGATCTTTCGAACAGTGCTGGCCAAGTATGGAGTCCGCCAATATAAGGTCGCCACACCCTACCGCCCACAGAATAAAGGTTAGGTTGAAGTTTCAAATAGAGAGATCAAGGAAATATTGGCTAACTCTGTAAATGCATCTAGAACTGATTGGGCTAGGAAATTAGATGATGCACTGTGGGCCTACCGAACGTCGTATAAAACACCTATTGGTATGTCACCATATCAGTTGTTGTTTGGCAAGGTTTACCATCTGCCAGTGGAGCTAGAACATAAGGCTTTTTGGGCCTTGAAAAAGCTGAACATGAATTGGGAGGAAGCCACAGAGTTGAGACTTGACCAACCAATGAGTTGGATAAGTTTCGCTTGCACACGTATGATAGTGCTGTACTATACAAAGCCAGGATGAAGGCCCAACACGACAGGCACATCATACTGTACAGTTTCAATGTGGGCGACAGGGTGTTACTATATAACTCTAGGCTGCGGCTGTTTCCAGGAAAGCTCAAATCTAAATGGGTTGGACCGTACAAGGTTATTCAACTATTCCCTCATGGGGAAGTGGAGCTTGAAGCTGAAACTGGGCACCGGTTCAAGGTTATCGGTCAAAGGGTCAAGAAGTACTTGGGTGCTGCTGCTGAAGTCTCCGTGGTGGAGGTAGTGCATCTTGACAAAGTCTAAGTAGTCAAGGAGTTGCGTCATGATGTGACGTTAAATCAAGCGCTTCATGGGAGACAACTCATACTTAAAAAAAATTTAAATTCTTTAAAATATATATATATATATATATATATAATATTTTTCATTAGTCATTGTTTTTGTAGTTGCAGGTACACACATGTGTTATGGAGAGGTCCCTGAAGTAGGCACGACATGCGTTGGAGCTCATACTATGAAAAATGGACAAAGGTCAGTGTCGCAGCCTCTTACACGGACCATGTATCATTACATGGACCGTGAGAGTGCCCGTGGATGCACACCTCCAAGTAAGTTTTTAAAACATTCCAAGTCACGTCAAACAGACGACCAAATGGACTGTGTGACACCACACGAACTATGAGGCCAACCGTGAGAATTGACTTGAGGCAATTGCTTCAAGTGGCCTCACACGAAAAGCCATATGGACCGTGTAACAGCATATGGGACGTGTGTCCAACCGTCAAAATTATTTATATTTAACACCCCCCGCCCCATTCCTCATTTTTTCCTATTGCTCTCTTCCATCTCACATATATTCTCTCAACCCTACCAAAATATATCTCTTTCATTATGAAGTAGAGATTCTTCTCACGATCCGTAGAGCAACCCGTGGTTTGTACCTTAACTTTCTTTGCACATCTATCAAGTTTCCTTCAAATTCAAGTGACTTTTGGTTTCTTTTTCTTTTTAGTGTAATTGAAGTTGCATGTGCCTATACTTGTGCAAAAGTGAAGGTCTAGGTTAGAAATTGTGATTTGGTGGGGTGGATTGAGTTGGGTGAGGGGTTGGTTGTCATTCTCCACCATTATTGGCCCCTTGAAGGTTTCCCATGAGTGTGACATAAAATTAGGGTATTTTTGTTGATGTGTTGTGTAAATGGACATTGCTTGGTTTGACATAGGTGTAGATTGGTACAAGGAACTTGATCTATGTGCAAATTCCATGGCTCTACGGGATGAGTGTCAGAATATTTCTGCGTTGCTACCCCACAGTGTCCTTCACGGGCGTGTGCCTTCATACGGACCATGTCACGGTTCATTAGGTGATACTTGCAAAATCTATTCATCTTTGTCCTTATGGTGCATCTCATGACCCGTGTGTCACCTCACGGTCCATGTATGGTCCCATCTAGTGGGCACCCTCTCAGACTTCCTCAAGTCATGTCATACGGACCACTTCACGACCCGTGGCATATCACACGGTCCGTGTAGGGGTCCCATTTAGGTGGCGGGTGTCCCTGCATCTCAAGTCCTATCACACGAACCTCCTCATGGCCCATGGTACATCACACGGTCTGTGTAGAGGTCCCGTTTAGGTTTCGGGTCTCCCTGTACCTCAAGTCCTGTCACACGGACCACCTCATGGCCCGTGTCATATCACACGATTTGTGTAGGGGTTCCGTCCAGGTGTCACTTCTCCCAGTACCTCAAGTCCTATCAGACGGCTTACCTCACGACCTATGGCATATCACACAGTCCGTATAGGTGTCCGTATAGCTGTGTTCTACATTTTTCTTTATTAGTTATTTTATTAGCATTAATTTCAATTTGTGTACCTTGAATTAGTGTAATTTCCCTATGATAGACCGGGTGATGCTACTGTTAAGGGTTATTGTTACTTGTTACACCACAGGGGAAGTCAGAGTACCCGTTCGCGTGTCAGCCTACAGGTTCCAAAAGTACTTACCGTGTCTTTGTTTGTTGCCTGCAGGTCTCATGGGTCCTCACCGGAAGTCTGCACCCCTTAGGAAGGAGCTCGAGTCTTGCTTACATGATTATCCAACTGATTCCTCCAACCACCGGATGGGTAGTGGCTCGGGAAATTATTCTTCTGACTATATTCCCCGCACCACTCGAGCCCAGATAGCTCACCAGGACTTGACCCCCTGCCTCTCGAGGGGGTCATGCCTGCTGAAGGGGAGGAGGAAGAGGCTGCCCCGGAATATGAAAAGGAGGAGCATGTCTCTACTCTTGAAGGCCTGCAACAACATGATGTCACTGTGGAGTTGAGCTCCGAGACAGTGACGATGAGGCCATCCATTATGCTGACTCTCGAGCTCCAAATGATGAAGTGGCCAAGTATCTCATTCTATTTCTCTAAGACTGTTGGACCACCCCAGGCGAAAGAGATATATTTTCTCATGGGCTGACTAAGGGGTCCCGGGGTTCCAACGACGGACTGTTCTGTCAGAATATCGAGTGCTGACAGATAACCTGGATGCGGTGCCAGATATCAAAGCTGCATTCGAGTTCCACCAATTAGGATGGATGGCCCAGAATCCAGGTTTTTACGAGCCGACCCTCATTCATGAGTTTTATTCCTAATATGCAATTGATTTGATGAATTCTGTGGGGGGTGGTTCCAAGAGACTTTGCCGACATATGGACATGTACTTGGCCTCGCTGGACCATATTTCTATCTGAGGTTAGGAAGTGGATATCTCTGAGGCCACCATCAATATGTTCTTGCTTGGGGCTAAATACACCACGCCAGTTGATGGGCTTTATGTAGCTAAAGTCCACCAGGTTTCTGAGGAGGCACTGCTGGCTGATCCTGAGTCTCGAGTTGCTATGGCGTCATGGATTGCGTAATAGATAGCAGTACAGGGTGCAGAAGCTTCTTGGGTCACCGACCCACAGATCCCCATTACAAAGGCCTCCCTCATATTTTCGCCCAAGTTTTGGTGGTCTGTGGTGCGCACCTGCCTGTGACCTACCTTAAATGACAACACCCTCCAGTTGTCGTAGGCCTCACTGGTGGCATGTCTCATTTCCCGCTATCCTATTAACGTGGGCCGGGTCATCGCTACTGAGATGAGGGACAGGGCTGCCTTCCCATTTTCCTGTTTGATTAGAGGCCTTTGTAGGTGGGGTCATGTCCCCACCACCAAGTATCTGGACCAGAATATTTTTCCTTCTTCGACAACCAACATCGCCTTAATCAATGATGTTAACAATTCTCTCTTCTGGGCCAGGTCTCAGCGGTATGGTGGCCCGACTATGTTTCCTCAAGATGCCCCACAACAAGCCATGTACTTTGAGGGATTTGTGGTCATTCCATCGATGGGTGAGGCATCAGAGAAGCCTGGGGGTAGCAGTTCACAAGAACCTATGGCACCGAGATATGTCTATGGCGCCTATGAGTTTCTGGCCAGGTTGGTTAATGATCAGAGATAAACTCAGGCCATAGTGGAACAAATTGTTGAGAGGATGCCACAGGTGGTCCAAACCTACGTGAATCAAGCTATGGAATCGCTCCGTGCTGATCTTTGGAACCAGATAGCTGTTCTCTAGAACTAGGTAAACAACTTGGAGGGTTACTTCAACAAGTGGTTCAAAAACTTGTCCAATTTGGAGGCGGCCAATATTGTGAACATGATCGCAGAGATAAAGAAATAGATAGCTGTGCTCATTGCTAAATACAGTGCCCCGCCTCCACCTCCTCCGGTAGAGTCGCTGATTAACCTGTTTATAGCCCCAGCTCCTACACCATCTTTGGGAGATTATTGGAGTGTTCACACCTGCTGCCACTGTGCCACAAGCTGAGCCTACTCGTTGTAAAGGAAAAGAGAAAAAGAGGACTAAAAAACACAACCCACCATCGGATGCAAAGGAGGTGGAGGAGAAGCAGTTGCACAAGGTGCTTAGAGCCCAACAACGGGCTGCTGCGACACAAGCAAAGCAAGAGAGGCTTTCTTATGAGGCGACTATAGTTGGAGCTTTTGGGAGTGCTCTTGGACAGGCCCCACACTATGATGGAGACGACCCCACTAGGGATTCACACCCTGTTGATGATGATCAACCCAATGCCTAGCGCATCTCAGGTATGTCCTTTCCCTTTTATCTTTATATTTTTATTTTTTGTGCATTGAGGATATTACACTGTTTTTTTGGTGGGGGTAGGGCATTCCTGCCACCTGGGAGTTTTTGTTGCCATATTTGTTTTCTCTCAGGTTGACTATCTAGTAGAACTGACATGTTTAGGTTGTATAGTTTGTATACGTATAAGTCTTGATAAGAGTCTATAGTAACCCATGATGTATGTGACTAAGCCACCCAAAATTTGTATGTGCGTGCACCCCATCCAATCTAACTTGTGAGATCTCTATAGAGCATTACAAACATCTTCCAATTGGTATTTTGATAAAGTATGATTGTGTTGGGTAAAATACTAAATAGTGTAAGATATGTGCCATGGGCATGTGAGCCCATTTGTTTAAATTCGATTGACATGCCTGTAAACTATAACTTGCCCGGTTAGTCCCACTAGAACAATTGAATAACTGGATTAGGAAAGAATCTTAGGCCATTTTTGTGTGAAGCTACTCAGCCTAAAATAAACTAACCAAATAAAGTTGTTCCCTTTGAACTAAAAAATTGAGCCTAAATAAGCCTTTTACTTGTTTTCACCCAACGCATATCTCTTGACTATTTGTGAATCCTTACTTTGGCCCTGGTCCTTTTGAAACGACATTGTGCACCTCAACTAGGCAAAAAGCCTAAGTTGAGGATGGCTACCGAGGGAAAAATAGAAAAATGAAAAGAGAAAAAGAGTTAAGTGATGGAAAGAAAAGAAAAGTTTGAGAGTGAAACCACAGAAAAATAAATAAATAAATAAATAAGAATAAAGGAAAGTGGAAGTGCTCCCAACAACAAAGAGAGTAGGGGATAATAAGATTTTGGGTGCCAAGAGTTGAGGGCTAAGCAGAAGTAGTATCTTGGAGGGGAAAATTTAGTCACCTGGATCCTAAATGTACCACACCCTAACCCGAGCCTAGACTACAAGCTATAAAAGTCCTTATGTGATCCAAATAAGGTTATTCAAGAGTTAGAGTGGTGAAAATAAGAGCAAGCATATGGTCTGTACTCGTGGGTCGATTGAAAATCTTTTGTGAGTGAGAGTGTCTATATTCCAGTGTTTGTGTTGTATGCATATGCAGTGGGTGAGACTTTTTTGTAGTGAGGGTACTATCCATGAACTATTTGGTTGCCAAAACAACTAATCTCTTTTGTTCTTAAGCATATGTGGACCAACTAGCTGTGATGCTTAGCTGGAGCTATGTAAGTCTGTTTGGGTGCATGTACATGTTGAGTTTACGTTCTGGGTGTATGTCATTGATTTAGGGGTTATTGTATAATTTCAGTTAGAGGCTTGTATTTGTGTGTTGTGATGTGTGTCTTTGTCATTGCTTGAGGACAAGAAATAATTCTAAGTTGAGGGTGTTGATGAGTCATGAAAATGCGACTCCAATAATATTTTTAACGTTGAATTTTCACGAGTTCTCAAGCAAATTTGTTGGTTTAATTCTTTGTTAGTGATATTTTCCAGGAATGAGGCTGAGGCATGAATTCAGATGAAAAAGAGGCTTAAAATGAAGAAACTGAACTGTGCCAGGCCCACATGGTTCGTGTGGACTTACACGGTCCGTGGGGCAGTCGTCCAGATGAGCTGAGGCACTACACACCGAAGGAAAATTAAAAAGGACCCAAGTGAGGCTTCACGGAAGGCCTCACGGCTCATGAGGCCCCTCATGGACAGTGGGTCCGACCGTGGCCTTGCACTTGAACTTTTCCTAGGGACACTCTGAGAGTTAGAGCTGGATATGACTAAAGGCACAACCTACAGAGTGGATCATGGACCGTGAAGCATTACACGTGCCGTGTACCCCCCCATATGGATAATGTGCCTGAAACAGTGACCGTTGAAGTAGAGGATAGAATGTTCAAGTGCAACACCAAGTGACAGTACACGATCCGTGAGCCATGGGACGGACCGTGAATGTTACCGTGAGTCAACACTTCAGCTTTGTAGAATCACAAGAGGCAATGAAGGACCCAAGGCAAGTCCAATGGAACCTCACACAGATCATGGGAGAGCACACGAACCATGAAGTTGACCATTTGCCTGATGGGGAAGGCCATGAAAAGTAGAAAAAATCACTCAAAATGAAGTCACACAGAACCCACCACGAGCCGTGTGACATCTCACGGACCATGAACTTGATCGTGAAGAGAAGTAGAGTCATCATTGGAATTGCCAAGTGAGGACACACGGACCGTCTGATGGACCGTGAAGTGCCTCATAGTCCGTGATTTGTCGTTAGTCATGCCGAAAGCCAAATTTCCTATTTTAATTCAGATTAGGTTTTATTTGATATATATATATTTATATATATATATGTATTTTTAGTTCATTTTTCATTTTTGAGAACTGTTGGAGACCGAATTAAACAAGAGAATGAAACTTTTGAAGAGTTTTCATCCAATTCGTGGGTTTGCATCTGCTTGTTCGTGATTGTAATCCGTGAATCGATTGTGTATTCAATTGTAAGTTCTAGTTATGATTTCTTTATCTTGTTATAGTTTGATTTCTTCAATTATGCTAGGCTAAACCCACAACTAGGGTTGTGGGAACCATGATAACTAACTAAGATAGCCAAACTTGGGGTGAAATTCGAGAGTGATTGCCATATACATCATAGGGATTCTTCAATTTAATTCATATTTTAACGAGTCGACGTATTAAGGTAGGCCTGTATTCATTACATGCCCGAGAGGGATGTAGTTATTAGGAAAAGAAGCCTATGACAGAATTCGAGGTTGTTAACCTAGTCTAAGTGCTCAAGACCGAAAGGTGAGAGCATCCTGAGATCCAGAGCATAGGTCAGGAAAGGTAAATGTTCCGAGACTGGAAAGTGATGAACGAAATGCATCTAAGAGGGACCGAAAGGTGAATTAGGTGTTAATTATTTACTGTACTATGTGAATGTGATCTTAATCGTAGAAGCCTTAAGTTTGAATATCGAGGTTGGTGTCATGGGGACTACAATCCTAGTCCTGCAATTGATTGTTGAACTCCAGTAGTCACCTTTAGCTAGTTATTAATGGAATACCCTTGCCATTTAGTCTCCTTAACACACAAAACCCCCCATTTACTTTATGCGCTTTTATTTCGGAAATAGGTATTATACTTGGAACTAAGCGCTGATAGCTTTATTCTCACGCATTTCCTGTGGAATCGACCCCAACTCTTGTTGGGTTCTATATATGATCAATGATCGCTTTACTCTTCATTTGAAGTATAAATTTTGACGTATCACTTATCAAAGAGACCAAAGAGATATTACTACAAGCTTTTAAAATGAATGTTTTGGGAGAGTTGAAGTTTTTTTTGGGAATAGAATTTGCAAGGTCAAAAGAAGGCATACTCATGCATCAAAGGAAGTGCTTTCTGGAACTCATCTTAGAAATAAGATTAGTTGCTGCTAAACCTACAGCAATACCTGTGGATATCAACATTAAGCTGACATCAAGACAATATGATGAGTATCTTGGGATTAAGAGTACTCAAGATCCTTCTACAAATCAGGGATCCTATCAAAGGTTGATTGGTAAACTATTGTATCTCACTATGACTAGACATGAGATAATTTATAGTGTCCAAACTCTCAGTCAATCTCTACAAGATCCAAAACAGACTCACATAGAAGCTACACTAAGGATTGTAAAATATCTAAAACAACAACCAGGAAAAGGAGTATTATAATCAAGTTAAGGAGATCTAACAATATCAGCCTACTGTGATTCTAACTGGGCATTTGGTCCTATGTCAAGAAAGGCAGTGACAGGGTATCTTATTAAGTTAGAAAACTCTCTTATTACATGAAAGTCAAAGAAGCAAACAACTATATCTAGAAGTTCTGCTGAATCTGAGTATAGAAGCATGACCGCTACTCTATATGAGATTATCTAGCTAAAAGATTTTTTGAAAGAATTGGGGCTTGAAACCAACAAACCAGTGGTAATCTATAGTGACAACAAAGCAACCATACAGATTGCTACCAACCCTATATACCATGAGAGGACCAAACATATTGAAATAGATTGCCATTTTATTAGACAAAAAAATCATTCAAGGCCTGGTAGTCACACAATATATCCCTTCTGAAGAATAACCTGCAGACATTCTAACTAAAGAGATTCCCAAAGTTCAACATGAGTACTTATCTTCCAATCTAGGTATCATGAGCATCTTCATGTCCTCCCATACCTAGCTTGAGGGAGAAAAGAAACCAGAAGCCAAGAAAATCTATGTAACAGTACCTTTCCAAGAAGTAGTTAGACTACAGTTAGTTAGACTAAATTAGCCTAAGTCTGATCTACTGTGCATGTATATATACACATCAACTTTCTTGTATAATGCATCAAGAAAAGGAATAAATAAAGAGGAATTAAATTCGCTTCTACTTACTTACTGGATTTTCTCTGTTCTCTCATCTCTTCTTTCTTACTGTTTTGATCAATGAGTGTGTTCATCAATAACTATTTGAATTGCTAATCATAACAAGGACAGAGGAGTATTGGATAGTTGATTAGAATATAAATTATTTGTATCTATAATTAATACAATATCAATATAAGTTATTCCACAATTTTATTTCATTCAAACATGAGATAAATTCATTCTAAAATTGATATAAGAAATTAGTTATTAAACGAGCTCTACAGGTTTGTTTGGACGTTTATGTTAATAAATTTGGCACATTGTACTAACTTACCCATAGAATTGGTGTAGGATACCACAATGGTCTTTTTACACTTACGGAGTCAACGGAAACTAGCATTACTCAAGTAGAATTAGGTGTCTTTGGGCACTTCTTTTCTATTTCTCTATCACTATATTATACATTGTAAATATAATTCAAAACTAACATTACAAATTTTTAATCCAAAATAAAATTTAGTATACAATATTATACATTTGTATATAATAATATACAAATTTTTATAAAAAATATTTTAAAATTTGATATTGGATATTATACATTCAATATAAAATATTACATAAAATTATAACTAGATCTTATATACTTTTATAAAAAAAAGGGGGTGGGTGGGGGGGGGGGGGTCACCTTCTTTCTTGTATTCAAGAAAAAATGCATAAAAAAAAAAAAACTCAAAATTTCATATTTAGGCTTCTAACTATGTTATTGATCCTTCCCTATAACACCCACTTGAACTG
>JBCEWC010018745.1:0-11808 GCA_038996855.1 Solanum aculeatissimum
AAGTAAAGAAAGTGATTTTGGCTTTTAAGCCCAATTATGCATGGTTATGATGTCAAGTTACTTGTCCTCTTTTCAAAGGCATGTATATATATCTATGTATGTATTCTTGTGGGATGATGGCTTAGCACCGAGGAATTGGATGTCGGCGTGGACTATCCCCAAGGGTCCATACTCCTTTCTGTCAAACTATGTGCCAAACATAGGTTATATTATGCCTCTTATGAGATGATGATGATGCTATGAAAGGATCTACCTTTGGCAAGTAGGTCACCTCTTTATCTGTTGTGGGGTAGATGACATATTTCCAAGTTATAACTCACTTGGTTTAATGTTGGTTGATGTCTCATCCCTTTTATGATCATATAATTAAGCATTTATGCATCATGGATTTCATGACTTATTGGTATACTATCCTTTCTTGTAATCTTCTTTCTATATATGTGCCCTTGACATCTAGTATTGGTCTATAGGTTGATCATGTTCATAAGCATTGCATGCCCGCATACTTGGTACATTATATGTGCTAACCCATACTCTTTATCTACATGATCTAACCATGTAGGGACGTAAGACGACATCTATCCACCTCTCGACGATTGATTTAGATCTTGATATTTCATTAGTTGTGAGTCCTATGTTCCAAGGATAACATCCACCTTCTATCTACCCTTAAGTATGTTGTTACTTCTTTACTTTGAGGGTAAGCCCGAGACATGTCTTGGCCCCCTCCCTATTCTAGACTAGAGGAATTGTTGGACATCACAAAGACTCCCGTACAATTTTTTCTATGTGATTATTTGGGATGTTTTGGCTATATAGTATGTATGGAAAAGATTATTATGCTTATGCTATTTATGATATGTTTAATGACGATGTGCTTATGTGAAAAGTCTCAAGTGCCTTCTTTCCCCCATAGCTTGAGTCATACTTACCCGCCCCTTAGAACGTAATTGTTATGTGTTATGTGATTCATGTAAATCTCTTTCCCAATGACATCCCCATAGCTTGAGTCCAAAGCCTCGAAATCCCTTAGCATTATGTGTTCTTTGTTAAATTACGCGCTTCTGAACCGATGATGTGTAAGTTGATGCTAAGATGGCCTGATTGAGGGCTCTCGGGTTCTCATTCGCCATGTCACATCTAGGCCCTACTTCCGAATCGTGACAATTCCACTCAAAAAATTATGA
This sequence comes from Solanum aculeatissimum, assembly GCA_038996855.1. Lineage (NCBI taxonomy): Eukaryota > Viridiplantae > Streptophyta > Magnoliopsida > Solanales > Solanaceae > Solanum > Solanum aculeatissimum. Next base: position 1,188 of record JBCEWC010018745.1, read on the forward strand.
ATACTTCATACATAAATGTAGTCACTCACAAAATCAAACATGAACGTTAAGGGCATCTCTTATTTTGAAGCCGCCATACTTTCGCCCTCCCCCGCTCTTTGTTTAGAAGTGTTGATTTTATCTTTTAACATGTTAAACCTTCCTAACTTTTATTTTAATAAATATAGAATAAGTGGTACAGGATATTAACTAAATTAACACTTTAGCCCATCAACTAATTTAATTATCTAAAATTACCCCTCAACTAAATAACCAAAACTAGCAAATAGTCCAAAAATACTAATTAAAAATTTACGAAATAAATCTTTTTATAACGTACGAAACTCCATCTCTCAAAACGACTTAATGAGTTGTTACAAGCATGGATTATCTTGGAGTTATGGTGAGTTGTTTGGCTATTCCGCAGTCCACACCTCCCTCTATCTCGTTAATTATTATTTTATTTTTTTTGTATTCAGACAGGATATTTCTTGTATTTAGACTTGTCATCTTAGTTTCAGACTTGCATCACTATTTTAGAAGCTCTTGTACTTATGACACCAAATCTTGGGTGGTATTTTAGCTTTTCAAATTTCATACTTACAAGGGACTTATTGTTCAAAATATTCATTTGCTATCTATTTTTCACTTTATTTATTACGTTGAATTAGTAACTTATTGGATTGACTTACCTATCGACTAGGAGTATAGGTACCACCATGACTCGTGTTTAAAAGAAGTAGTGGGATATAACAATTTGTATCAATTTAGTATCAAGTAATGTTAAATTATTAATATTTAATATTTATGAAGGGATAAAGTAGTAAATTATTATAGTCTTAATGAGTTATTGACTTACCCAATAACCCAATACTAAAAACCAAAATTGAACCGATAATTCGATAATTTTTTTTGTAAAACTATTAAAAATCTATTAACCCAATAATTCGATAAAATATAAATCAATAATATTTTTTTAGTTCAATTTATCGGCCAATTCTATTTTTACACACTCCTAATTTTTGTGATATTTTTAAAACTCCTGACTATATTTTTTAGTCAAGTTTATTTTAATTGTAAAAAAATTCTCAATATAGAAATTTGATAAAATATTCTCTATTTAATTTTTATTATATTAAATACTATTAAAATAATAATATAATAATTATAAAAAAATAAAAAATAATTTTATTTAAAATATAATTTTTTAATTAAGGACAAAAAGTTCAAAATCAGAGCGTTACATATAGATGATAGTATGGACCGGCTAGGGTTTCATTATATTGTTCTCATATTTTTAGAAAAGCCACGATATAACAAGGGGAACGCAGAGAAAAAGACAATCTCCACACAGTGCGGCATCAGAGAGAGAGAGCGCAATATGGGTTCGCGAGAGAAGGACCAGCCGACACCGCACCTGAGCAGCCTAGTTGTACGTCCCACTGACAGCGGCGGAGAAAATGGAGGTGGCGGTGCCGGTAGCGACTACGAGCCAGGTGAGGTTCGTCGGGATGCACCGCCGTATTCACGTTCCGATCGATTTGCTGATAGCCATGGTTCGTCCTTTTCTTATCATTTCCTTTTGATGATAATTGTTTATCAATTTCGAAGCCCTGAAGTCAATTTATTAACTATTCCAAAATTACTTGGGAGGGTTTTATGGATCTTCACGAGGGCGTGCTCAAGTTGTGAACTCCTAGATCGAGCCGCTAACATAAGAATATATTGATCTGATTGTTGGTGAAAGTTGTAATTGTCTATTTTTTCTGGAAATTCAGAATAAAATAACTGTGTGTATGTCTATATGGATTGACATGATCTTTAATATTCATAGCTTTTTGAAATGGAGCTGCTGTTTGGTTTTAGTAACTATGTAGTCTCCTTTTTCTCATCGAGGATGAGGGGTGTCATTCTTTTCATATTACACATTTTGCATCTTTGTTTTGAGAGGGGGTCAACTGATTGACTTTCAAAGGGTCATGTTCCCGACAGCTGTCTCATTGGGATTGCACATTTATATCTTCTGCTGCAATGTGGTTATCAAGTTAATTTGATGTCAAAAACTGTAAATCCTAACAGCTTGGGTCCCCTATATATTAATCCTACTGTCAGTTTATATTACACTCCATCGCTTAATAGTTTATTTATTTTTTCTACAAATTAGGGTTTTCTCTAAGTCTTACATTTTTTCCTACAATTGTAATCTATAACCAAAAAGACTGTGTAAAAAAGAATATAACCAAAGCGACTCTTATCAGAAGCCTCGTTTGTTACAAGTGTGCCAATGATAGCTAACCTAAACTCCAAATAGTTACTATAACTTGTAACTCTTTTTTGCTTCTAATTTGTTCCATTCTTCATTTAGCCCATCTTATTTCTAAGATACTGTATGTCTTTTAAGACAAATTTGCTTTATTTGATTGTAGTTCATCTTCAGTTAATATGGTGTTATTGTCCATAGTTCGCTGATTGACGCATTTGGTCTGTGTAGTATAATTAAATCATCTTAATAATTTTTTCCTCTGGTTTTCACTTGCACTTTTTGTCTATCTTGATCTGTTTCTAATCATTTAGTAATTTTGTCTGACAGAATCATCTTAACATTCTCATTCCGGTGAGGCTTTATCTTGTGGCTATATTGGGTCTTTAGAGGCTCAACAATCTCTCCATTTAGTATAGATGGTCTCACAACCATTCTTTTTTACTCTGCTATGACTGTGTCTGTTGCATGACACCCTCATGGCACATTTCAAGTTTGGTCATGCTACTTTGGTCTAGTTTCGTTTCAAAATTTTCTTATGGATGCTTACTTGTTGTGCATACATCTTATCTTACTTTTACTTGTCCTAGGCCTTTACTTTCTGGAGTATGTTTCCACTGTTCAAGATTTTGAGGTTAATTACCTCGCTGGTTTCATCAATTAAAATGATACGTCCCTGAAAGTGTAAACCATGCAAGTCATCTTGTATACCATTGGTGAACTCATATGCAGCTAAGCTTAAACCAGTAGAGGCTCAACTTCGTTGTAAACTTCTCTACTTTTAGCCCCTAATTTTCGTTTGTTCTAGTTCATAATCAATTCCTTCATGTCCGATGCCATAGTGAAGTGGCTACAGTCTGACTCTTCCTATCATCCTTGAATCCACTTGTTAGGGGCTCTTACTATTGATACTCTCTATGAGGTTGGGAGATTTACAGGCTTTAGGCAATCAACATGACACATTTGAGAGATCTATTTCATCAGACATCTTTTTCTTGTCAAGCCTCTGCATTTCTCAGCGAGATGTAACACCATTTATCCACCCACTTGATTCCCGTTGTTCTCCAGTATCATTTATGGCGTGTTGAATTGTGAATGAATTTTGCTATTGTGTTTTACAGCTGAGCACTTTGTCTGGTGCAAGAACTTTGCTCTTGAAGAAGGCACGTGGTGGGGTTCTGGTGAGAAATTTTATTGGGTATTTTGAACAGGAAAGAGTATATGTCAAGTATTATATTATGGAATTTTGCATGAGCTGTGAACACTTCGTATCGTGTTGTGTTTCATGGGATAGCACTATTGATGGGCAGCTTGTATGGATTGGTAAATTATCTCTTTGAAGGAAATTGACAACGTTACATGAGATATCTGAGAGTCCTGATCCATTACGGAATGTATGATGTTGTGAATGAAGTGTTCTTGCTGCTTGTCTTTATAGTTGTATTATTGAGTGGCTGGAAATTCTTCAAGGGTGATGAGTCGTAACTGGTGAAACTTGACAAAGACCCCAACTCCTTATGAAGAGATCATGTGGTAGACACCGATTTTCTGGTTATTGGTGTTTCGAGTCCATCCCAATCCAATTGGGTTCAGGGTAATTAATGAATGTTTTAGGCTTTTCAGTTTTTTGCTTTCTCCAATTAGCTGTGGCTTTTGGGATTCCTTTAGTACTTAATTTTGCTGGTTAAGTAGGAGTTGAATTGGGTATGCATGTGGATTAGTTGCTTTGGTGAAGATTAAATTTTGGTGAATAAGAGATTCCATGTAAATTTTGACGCATCTATTCCATATAGAAGCTTGAACTTAATAGGACTTATCAACATACTGTGAGCTGGTTTATGGAAGGGGTTTATTGAGTTAAGTGATTGGACTTTCTCAGCCATTTGCACACGTGTTTACAATGATTATGGGTTGGTTTCATTCAATTTGCAGTCCTTTGGTTAAGGAGTTGGATTTTGATTCAATTATTAGCAGTTCGGTAATTTATGGTATGCACTTTACCTGGATTGTTATCTGTTCAGTAATTGTAAGGTCCCTTGGCTCTGGTGCAGTTTGGACTCTGGCTTGAAGTTTCCAATTACTGCTTATGTTGATAGTCTTGGTTGTTTCTCATCGATGAAAATGGGTTTTCTATTTTAGTCGTTTAGAGGGAATCAATGTCAACCGTGAAATGAGTGTCGCCCGTGCTAGCTTCACATTTTGTAGCCAAGTCTATTTTTCCTCAAGGATTTCAATAGACTATCATCTCAGGTGTGGATGATATGGAAAAATGTAGTTTTCTACGGTTGATGACCTGTAATAATTTAATTTGAGACATAGCTTTGAAGACAGTCATCCTCTGAGATTCACATTCTCTTCATGCTACTCTTTCTCTTATTTTCGACAAGAAGCTCTGAACAATGGTAACTGGTTACACAAGCATAATCCAGTTGTTGTTGGCATTTCATCGGTTCCACACATTAGTTTAATTAGGAAATAATATGGGTAACTTTCTCTCATGATATAGCACCTCTTATGTTTGGGATTCGTTGGATTTTTTCAGGATATAGAGCGCATGCAGGTTCTGTTTCACCTGTGCGCCATAGGAATGCAGATCATCGGTATAGTACTGATTATGATCATTCAGGTGGCCCACCTCGTAGTCATGGATTTGGTAGCAGTAGAGATCCTGGTAGACATCGAGACTATTCACCCCCTTATGGTCGTTTTAGACAAGCTGGCAGGTTTGTGGGCAGAAGTTATGATGGACCTGGTTATGGTGCACGGCAAGTCAGAGGAGAAGGTCTGCCTAGAAGCAATCCAAATGTACGGCCAAGAGATGGTGATTGGATGTGCCCGGATCCCTTGTATGTTCTGTTTCTTACTCTCCCCTATTTCTTTTAGCATTGAGTTGTCCTTTGAATGTGTCTCATTTCTTTTCTCCTAAACTTATAGTTTTCTTTCATTGCTTGAAAATGTTATGTTGTCTTTGCTAAGATTGTGACTTGGTGGAAGTTCTTGATTGATGTATTGAATTAATTGAGATTTTCAATATGTTATTGCTGTATGAGGTTCGTTTGCATGGGAGACAGTCTCTTTAGAACTTCTCGAGAACCAACTTTCATTTGAAGCGCTTGAAACATGATTCTAATCACTGATTGGTTTGAATTGCAGTAAATGGTTTTTGTACCTATGAATGCTGCATTTAGATTCTGACTTAGAAGTCCTTGATTGAATGGATTGAGAGCTTCAATATGTCATTGTTGTATAAGGACCGGCTTGAAAGCCAGCTTTCATTTGAAGCATTTGAAACAGGATTCTAATCAATGTTCAGTTTGAATTGCAGTAAATGATTTTTGCACCTATGATTCCTACACCAGGACTTTGTAACTAGTATCCAGATGAATCACAATTTATATTGGAAATCGCTCATGCAAAACGTTCTGTATTTTCAAGGTTTAGAATAAATTTAAGTGATAAATAAACTATCATTTTATGCAAGAATAGTTTAGACAGAGATAAGTTTGCTGCTAACTAAGAAACTAGCAAGAACATTGAATGGATTTATTGAGTTCTTTTCTGATTTTTTGTAATGTTTCAACTGCTTCAATATTATTACTCCCTCTGTCTCATTTTTTGTGGCACCCTTTCCTTTTTAGTCTATCCCAAAAAGAATGTCACCTTGTTCTAATTGAAAACAATTTAACTTTAAAATTCTTCTTTTACCCTTAATGAAATGATTCTCAGCCACACAAATATCTAAAAGTTGATTTAGACCACAAGTTTCAAAAGTCTTTCTTTTTCCCTTAAATAACATGTCAAGTCAAAGGGTGCCACATAAAATGGGACAAAGGGAGTATGTTCTAGAAGTAGATTTTGAAAGGACTGATGTGCTTTTATTTTATGGAAGCAGTAATGATTGGAGATTATGAGGCGGGCATACACATAATTGACATTACATAGCACTTTAGTTGTTTCAATGATGTCTATTGCTGATCTGTCTGTGGATATGGACTTCTAATTCATGGCAAGAATTGTAGTTGCTTACTCCTAAAGAAGAAAAAGGGGAAGAAAATATGATCTGTTCTGGATGTCCTAGCTGTTTATCTTTGAGTTTCCTGACATTGCAGGTGTAATAACTTGAACTTTGCAAGACGAGAGAACTGTAACAAGTGCAAAAGGCCTCGGTATGCACCTCCAGGGAGTCCTCGGAGGGGTTATCCTAGCCCACCTCCCCATCATCGCATTCCTGGCCCCCTAATCAACCGTTCTCCAGGAAGGTTTGTGAATGGGTATAGGTCCCCTCCTCGTGGCTGGGCGAGAGATGACCCCCGAGATTTCAGAGCTGGGGTTCCTCATTCCAGATATGAAGGGAGGTTTGCAGATTTGCCAATCCGTAGAGATAGACCTGATTTTTCTGATACTGATTGTAGGGACCGAAGTAGGTTCGAACGGCCTCCAGCCCTGGATTGGGGACATAGAGAGCGTGGGAGAGAGAGCTATTTAAGTGAGAGGAAAGGTTATGAAAGGCGAACACCATCTCCACCTCATCCACCAGTACTACCACCTCGTGGCCAATGGCCCCGTGATATCAGGGAAAGAAGCCGTTCTCCAGGGAGAGGTGGACCACCACCCAAAGACTATCGCCGTGATATATACATGGGAAGAGGGCGAGAAGATCGGCGGGTTGGACGAGGTGCATATTAGCTGGTGTTGAAATGATTATGTTTGAACTGGTTAACAAAGGTAAAACGACACAAATATTCTCCTAGAACTAGTATTATCCAAGCACATATTTTCTATTAAGTTTGGAATCCTTTTATGTAACTTTAATTGTGCAGGCATTTGCAATTGCTGAACCAGAAATAGTTTTTTTTGGGAATTCCCTTTTTGTTTATTTCCTTTGCCTCAAACATATTCTCTTCATTTCTCAGTATGTCTCGTGGTATTGTTGTAGCTATTGTCAGAATTTATTGTCATAGTACCGTGCTTATGTGATTTACCTCTGGAGGCTGTTTACCATATTTTGAAAGAAATGGTTATGACATGATGGTTGAAAATGTGAATTTGTAATCAATCAATAATAGGGAATCTATGTGAAAATGTGAATTTATTATATATATGTAAAATAGAATTGGGAGTTACGCAAGCAGGACACAGCCTACGTGTCTATTTCAGCATAGGGTTAAGTTGGTAATTTTGCATATTTTACGGCTTTAATGGTTTGTACATTATTTATTTAGGAGGTGTACACTATTGATTTTTATTTAGGTCGTCGGACATAAAAACCTTTCATGTTGACTGTGAGAGAATGTGATAGGCTATAAGAATGTGGATTCCTTTTACACCATTGATTATTGATGTGTAAAAATTTATAATTTTGAGTTTGGCATATCAAACTTTGTACGAGATCGGGGAATTTACCTTTATACATATTTATCTTTTAACAACTTTAAGATTGTTCAAAAATTCCATTGAATTTACCATCTCCCAAAACTTGAAAATTAAAGGAAAAATTGCTTGACTATGCACTTTAAGAGGCTAAATTACAAAATATGCCAACATCCTAAAATATTTACATTTTAAAGTTTTTTATTTTCAGTTATGTCATATTATGTATTTTGTTTCTTTTTTATATATTTAATAAACAAAAAAATCAATTAATGCAAGGATGAGATATTTTGTCTGAAAAGTTATTTATTTTCTCTTTATTTTTTTTGTTAAAAAAAATAATTAATTCTAGAATGACATATGTCAGAGAAACTAATTATTTATGATTTATTTTCTTCCTTTTTGTATGTACTAAGTTACATTTAATTGCATAAAAAAAATGGATTTTGACTGTGGCATAAATAACCAAAGAAAAAAGTAAATAATTATCTGAAATTGACAACACATTATTTTAGTTTTTACCTTTCCAATGTCAGATTTATGTAATCTTCTTTTCAACTTTTTTGGTTAAATTTTTTTTGAATTTTCCAACAATGAAAGAATGACCTTCCGTCTTCCTTCACCATATTTTTACTTTTCATCTATGATATTGACTTTTTATGACTGAAATATAATTTTGCTTTTCATTCTTTGTTTGTTCATTAATCTTCTTTAGTTTTATTTATTTTTCTTTTGTGCGCACTCGATCTTTCTTCTTCGACATGTTAATTTCTAGAGAGAAAATTCCCATTAGAAAAAGTCTCCATTTAAATATAGAGTCTATTGAGTTGGATAGCACACCAATGGGATGCTCAAGGTCGAACTTTAATCTTAATATATTTACTACGTCACCAGTACGAAACAAATCTCAAGATGGACGCAACCCCAACGCCATTGTTGTTGAGTCCTAAAAAAAAAAGAATTCTGGAGAGGGTGCTTCGAAATCCTTGAAGAGAAAAGGAAAGGAGAAAATTGATTTACCCGAGGACAGTGATTTCAAGGACGAATTAGCAATTATAAAAAGATATCGTTTGAATCAAAAAATCAATTCCGCAAATGTGAAAGGCAAGGTACCGCATTATTTTTTGATGGCATTTATATTTTGATACATAACTTTACATTTATTTTTAAAAATCACATATAAATTTGTTTTTTTTTTCGTAGTCACGGGGAAGGTGCTTAGTCGATTCGGGGCTCCCAAAGTAGATAGGGAGTACATCCCGATCGGTGACAGTGTGGGTTGTTCGAAGTTGGTTCCTACAAGGAAGAATTAAACACTTTTCATATTTCTATTTTTCAGTCACTTATGTAAATGTCGACATTTTATATATTTTTGTTAAGATTTTTTGGGTTTTTCGTCAGCTTTATGGATGCGTAGTTCTTTATTGTTAACACTCATATAGTTTACAATCATTTCGGTTATTGTTGGTTGTATTTTTTAGAATGTTATTGGTTCTATACTTTTTGATTTTTTTTTTCAAATTTGAAATCAACCTTGGCTTGTAAATTTGAGTTTACATATTTTCTGCAACCTGTCTAGACCTTTGGTTTAATGTTGTTACTTTTTTGATAAAATTATTGAGTTTTAAATTGACACAATGGTTTAGGTGGAAGAACATTCTCATCTTGTACTGTAACTTTACATATTTCTCCCATACTCTACTGAGTTTTTATTTATTGTTGGTTGTATGTTTGGCTAATTTATTGTTTGGTTATGGGCAACACACTTTTTTTGGTGTCTTTTTTCTTCCCCAAAGCGAAATCGACCTTCACATCTAAATTTAACTGTATATATATTTAGAAACTTGTGCAGAAGTTTGGTTAAATGTATGCTATATTTTTGGTACAATTATTAATTTTTAAGGTAACACAATAGGTTAGGTGGAAGGACCTTTCACATCTTGTTCTCATACAAACTTTTTACCATACTTTCAACCAAAACAAAGCCAAACAAAATTCTACCTAATGGTTGTGCATATTTTAAACCAAGTCTAACTCATTACAAAAACCCACCATACTTACAGGGATTTAGTTTATTGTTGGTTGTATGTTTGGTTAATTTATAGATTTGTTATGGGTAACAAACTATTTTTGGTGTTATTTTTCTTTTTTCAAAATGAAACCAAACTTTTTAACATACTTTCAACCAAAACAAAGCCAAACAAAATTCTACCTAATGGTTGTGTATATTTTAATCCAAGTCTAACTTTACATATTTCCCTAATACTTTACAGTGATTTTGTTTATTGTTGGTTGTATATTTGGTAAATTTATTTGATTGGGTAACATGATTTCAACCAAAACAAAGTCAATTATAACTCTACCTGTTTTTTGTGCATATTTTCAAACATAAATTAACTAAACTATGATTGAACATACAATTCATCATTACTATTATACCACTTTCCAACATACATCAAAATATCTTCAATACAAACTTGAAAAAAAATACAAAGTACAGACCATAATTTGAACCAAACAGAAACCATCTATCTGTAATTTTAAATAGAACCAGCAATCGTGTCCACAAAAAATACCAAATCAACCACACAATGGTAAAATGTTGAACAACAATCAATCTATCAGCTTTTTTCTTGAGAATGAGTGCAACTCTTTTTGTTATGACCTGTTGATCCACATTTACTACATGTTATTTTGGTTCTTTTGAATTTCACTTCCGTAAAATCCTTCTTGCGATCATAATTCGATGGTCTTCCTGGTCCTCTTTTTACATCTGGTGGCAGTACGATCTCATTCATCACATCATCTAGAATAATCCAAGTGCTCTCTCAAGGTAACGGATGGATTGGTATTGCATATGCATCTTGAAAATTTTTGTTACTGTAGTAAATTGAGCAGTAGTTCTCTGCATATTTATTTCTATATGCAATAGATGCAATTGCATGCGCACAGGGGATTTCATCATGTTGAAACCTCCCGCAAGAACACATCCTTGTGTGCAAACAAACAATG
>JBCEWC010018746.1:0-11808 GCA_038996855.1 Solanum aculeatissimum
ATATGCATGGTTATTGTTATATTGAAACTCTTGATGAAACTCATGTTTTGAATGTTATGTTAAGACTTGTGATCACAGAGTCTCCTTGCCATGACTCTTTGAGCATATTGGGTGCTTGCACCATATTGACATGTTTTGTATGCTTGATATGATAAGCTATGTAGATGAGCTACTCTTATTGCATTGACATGAAATGATCATGAAATGTTTTATAACCTCTTGATGGCCTTTGGCTTAAGCTTGAACATGATTTGAACAATGGTTTCAATTTGACTAAGGATGCATGTTTTGAAAGTGAATGTAAGTCTCCCGATTTAATGTTGGATGTATATACGTATTCCTGTGGGATGAGACTTAGTACAGAGGGATTGAGGCGGGTGGACTATCTCCACAGGGTCCATACTCCTTTCTGTCAAACCATGTGCCACCATTGGTTAATTCCCTAGATAGGGAACTCTGTCATGTTTCCCCTTGTTTCAAGGGTGATTAGGGTACTTCTTGGCAAGTAGTCCGGATCCGGGTAGTGGCTCGCTCGGGTGTTCTTTGTTGTCGGTTAAGGTTACATCCCCGCTTTATATTGATCATAGGATTGCATTTCATGTATCATCACATAGCATCTTGTTATACTATTCTTTGGCTACATGCATGTCTTTTCGTATCACTTGTCCCTTTGTCATGTTGCTTGGTCATGCTATACTTGTCATATGCATTGCATGCCCGCATACTTAGTGCTTAATTATGCTAACCCATATTCTTGTCTATATGTTCTAACAATGTAGGGACCGGAGATGATATTTACATTCTACCGGACGATGCTTGATATCCTATTGAAGACTTTGCTAGTGGTGAGCCCTCTAGTTTAAGGGCAATAGCCACCGTCTATCCACCTACTTTACATTATGTATTTACTTTCTATTGTCTTGAGGGTGAGCCTCAAACTTTTTGAGGCCCCGCTCATCTATGTAAAGGCATTATCGGACCATTCTAGACTCTTGTACGATTGACTTATATGTTGAATATTTTATCGGACCATTCTAGACTCTTGTACCATTCTAGTTCTCCTTCGCCATGTCACATCTAGGCCCCCTATCTGGGTCGTGACATATCATAGCATCATTACACACATCATCATTTCGGAAGCGCAAAACTGTAAACACATAGCACATATTTCTAGGGAAAATGGAGCTTTGGACTCAAGCTATAGGGATGTTGCCGGGGATGGGATGGATATGGATCACATAGCATATAACAAGTATTTCTAAGGGGCGGGTAAGTAGGACTCTAGCTATGGGGGCATACCGGGTTAGGGGACTTTCCACATAGGCACAATCCCAACATTCACAAGCACAATACGTAATCATAAGCATAATCATACCATCACTTCCATAAGCAAATCTCAATAGCCATAATATCTCAACAAAACATAATACAACGTGCAGGAGTTTTACATGTCCAACATAGCCTCTACATAAGATAGAACGGGGCCTCGACATAATCTGGGCTCACCCTTAAGTCATAAAGAAAGGAAAATAAAATGATACAAGGAAGATAGAAAGTAGCTATTGCCCTTGAACATAAGGGCTCACCAAAAGTAAATAGCTTCAAAGATGTCACTCGTCGTCCAACAGGAGATAGAGATTGTCACCGGTCACTACATGGTTAGAACATGTAGACAAAGAGTATGGGTTAGCACATAATATGCGTTAAGTATGTGGGCATGCAATGCATATGACATAATAATATGACCGAGCAAAATGACAAGGGGACAAGTGATACGAAAGGAATACACATAGTCAAAAGATGAGTATATCATAATAATATGCCATGACATGATGCATGAAATGCAACTTACGAATCTTATTACATTGGGAATATGACCTCAACCAACAACAGAGGGAACCCGAGTGAGCTACTACTTGGATTGGGACTACTTTCCCGGTAGATCCCTAGTCACCCTTCAACAAGGGGAATCATAATAAGTCATCCCATCTAGGGAGAAATCCCATGTTGGCATATGGTTTGACGGAAAGGAGTATGGACCCCCTTGAAGATAGTCCACCCCGACTCCAATCCCTCGGTACTAAGCCTCATCCCACGGGAATACATATATATATGCAAGCTTTTCAAAACGGAGGGTTGGCATTCCTTTCAAACTATGCATCATTAGGAAAACCGTGTCATTTTCAAATCCATATCCATACTTAGGCAAAGCCAACAAGAATTTCCTAAACCATTTCCATATCAATGCGATAGGAGTAGCTCATCTACATAGCTTATCATATCAAGCCTTCGTAACATATCAAAATGGTGCAAGAATCCAAAATGCTCAAAGATCCATAACAAGAGACTATGTGATCACAAGCCTTAACATATCATATCATAACAAGAGGGTCATTCCCTTAACAAGAATTTTTATCATAACCATACATCAATGCATATGTCATGAATGAAGAATCAAGTGCATGGGTAATGGAGGTTCAAACCTTAAATCATAATTCAATAGATAATTCAACATAATTTATGAGAAATTCCTAATTCAAAACATAATGCAATTTACCCATGTATATTAAACCATCAAAGGGACATGCACATTACACCTTCAAGAGTTACAATGCATTTCATGAAATTCAAACTTAAATCAACTTTACATCACCTAATTTCTACAGCCCACAACTCAATTCAATTAAATATATCAAAATTTAAAGAACCCATAATTAAAGAGAACTTAAACTCATAGTTTAAAGATAAGGGTTCTTGGGTCTTCATGGATGAAAGGGAATCCATGAATCAATCTCACATACCTTGAGATTAGCCAAGAGAATTAGATGATATTACAAGAAAGATGATTTTCTCCAAATTTCTTCAAACTTTCATCAATAGAGGTCAAGAGGATTGAGAGAATTTTGGTGAGAATTGAAGAGTGTTAGAATGAATAGAAGGGGATTAGGGTTTGATTTCGGGGCTTTAGAAGACCTTAGAAAGGCTAAAAGAGGCATGGGATTAAACTAAATTATGAATTAACCATTAATGAAAATGGACTAGATCACAGAACAGTGCTTCACGGAAGACTGCCCAGGGGTTGTATACAGGTTCACGAGCCGTGAACCTGTCCGTGAAACCTTACTTGGTCTCGGCCTTGGTTTGAACTCTCGGGGGACTTTCTGGGCCAACTCAAGAGGGGTCTCACAAACTGTGTAGCTGAACACGGATCGTGTACTGGTCCGTGGAGAATCACTTGGTTCAGAGTCTAGCCATGAGCCTTGACCAGCTCTCTGGATCACTTCACGGGGCCCTTCACGAACAGTGAAGGCTCACACAGAACGTGAAGTGGTCCGTGGAGTTCCACTTGGTTCGGGGCTTGGTCCAAGCTCCAAGGGAGACCACTGGAACAACTCACGAGACGCACCACAGACCGTGAACCACCAAACGGTTTGTGGTCCCTCACTTGGGCTTCAGTTTGAATCCTTTTTCCAACATACATCTGAATACGAGCAGTCTCACTACAAAGGCCATAACTTCCACATCCGAACTCCGAATTGAGTGAAACCAGTTGCGCTGCAAAGATAACTCAAAGATCTTAGATTTGATATATAATAGACCAAACAGTTCATATCATACCAAGAGATATGGATTTTCAAAGTCAATTCTACCTAACCAGCCTTACAACCTTCCACCAAAACCATTCCTTTGAATCTGACCACTTAAATGCAACCCATGACTTCCAAAACTCAACCATGACAAGAGACATTTTCATCATAACTTATAATGGATCATGCATCATTTCAAAAGTAATTCAAAACTCATGTCAAAACATCATTTAAATCATTTTCATGGTCATGTATGCATGCAATGTTATGAACTCAAGAAGTTAAAGAATTAGGACCATTAGAAGGGATAGAACCTAGTACCATAGGCTTGAGTAGGTTGGAAGAGATAGGGATATCGATCCATCATTTCCAACTCTACTTCCCACGTTGCACTCTCCACATCTTGGTTTCTCCAAAGTACCTTGACCGAAGCTACCTCCTTGTTGCATAGCCACTTAACTTGCCTATCTAAGATTCCAACCAGCACCCCTTCATAGGCCAAATTCTCCTCAACCGTCACACCCTTCAAACGTGTAATTGCCTTAGGGTCATCAACCAACTTTCTCAACATAGACACATAGAACGCCAAATGAATGGAGCTCATGTCCAAAGGAAAATCCAACCTATAAGCCATATTGCCAATCCGCTCCACAATCTCATAAGGTCTAACGTACCGGGGGCTCAACTAGCCCTTTTTTGCCAAAACGCATGATGCCTTTCATGGGGGATACTTTCACATACACCCAATCATCAACATGAAATTCGAGATCCCTCTTCCTAACATCCGAATAAGACTTTTGGTGACTTTTATCCATCTTCAATCTCTCCCTAATCAACTTTACTTTTTCAATGGCCTCAACAACCAAATCCGGCCTAACAAGGTTGCCTCACCTATTTCAAACCAACCAACCAGAGATCTACATCTCCAACCATACAAAGCTTAAAATAGAGCCATACCAATGCTAGCATGGGAGCTATTGTTGTAGGCAAACTCAATGAGAGGTAGATGATCATCACAATTTCCTTTGAATTCCAACACACAAGCCATCAACATGTCCTCTGAGGTTTGAATCGTTCTTACGGCTTGCTCATCGGCTTGAGGATGAAATGTGGTGCTCAACTTGACCTTAATACCAAATCTCTTTTGAAATCACTTGCAAAAATGAGAAGTAAATTGAGTACCACAATCCGATATAATAGACCTCGAGACAACATGCAATCTCACCAACACCCGAATATACACTTTGGTATACTCCGAGGCACTATAGGTAGTTTTAAGCGGTAAGAAGTGAGCCAACTTGGTCATCCTATCAACCAACAACCCATATAGAATCGAAGTGTCCCCGAGTACGAGGTAACCCAACCACAAAATCCATGTTCACATCTTCCCACTTCCAAGTAGGAATTTCGATATCCTGGGTCAAACCACCGGGCCTTTGATGTTCCACCTTTACTTGTTCGCAATTAGGACATTCCAACATGAACTTGGCTATGTCCTTCTTCATTCCGTGCCACCAATACAACTCTCTCAAATCTCGGTGCATTTTGATAGATCTCGGATGAATAGAATATTGAGAATTATGAGCCTCTTTCATGATAATCTCCTTTAAGCCATCAACATCTGAAACACACAAAAGGTGTTAGTACCATAACGCACCATCTCCCCCTTGAGAGAAAACCTCAATTTTTTCATCGGCAAATAACTTCTTTAACTCCACCAAGGAAGGATCTAAGTCTTGTTTCGTCTAGACATCAACTACCAAGGAAGACTCAGATCCACCTTGAACAAAATTCCACCATTGTATAGGATTCAGCCAACCTTACACCCAACCTAGTCAAATGGTTCACATCCTTTACTATCTCTTTTTTGCCTTCACCCACGTGTGATACGCTTCCCATAGAGAGCCTACTAAGGGTATCCACCACAATATTAGCTTTACCGGGATGATAAAGAACACTCATATCATAATCCTTGAGCAGTTCCAACCATCTTCTTTGCCTCAAATTAAGGTCTCTTTGGGTAAACACATATTGCAAACTCTTGTAATCGGTGAAGACATCCACATGAACCCCATACAAATATTGTCGCCAAATTTTCAAAGAAAACACCAATGCCGCCAACTCAAGATCATGGGTTGGATAATTTTGTTCATGCACCAGCAATTGTCAGGACGCATAAGTTATCACCTTACCATGTTGCATAAGCACACAACCCAAACCAATATGTGATGCATCGCAATATACCACAAATCCATCTAACCCATTTGGCAAGGTCAAAATCGGAGCCGATGTAAATCGATCCTGCAAAGTTTGGAAACTTTTCTCAAATTTATTTGACCACATAAATTTGGCCTTCTTTTGAGTCAACTTGGTCAACGAGGACGTAATAGAAGAAAATCCTTCAATAAACCTCCTATAAACTTGCTAAACCAAGGAAACTTCAAACGTCCGAAGGAGTCAACGGTCTAGGACAATCCCTCATCGCTTCGGTTTTCTTAGGGTCACCCTTGATGCCATCGTCGGACACCACATGACCAAGGAAAGCAACTTCTCCCAACCAAAATTCACACTTGCTAAACTTGGCATACAATTGCTTCTCTCTAAAGGTTTGAAGAACCAATCTTAGGTCATCCATATGCTCTTGCTCACTTCGGGAGTAAATCAAGATGTCATCAATGAAGTCTACCATAAAATTATCAAGAAACGGCTTGAACATCTGATTCATAAGGTCCATAAACACTGCCGGAGCATTGGTTATCCCAAATGACATCACCACAAACTTAAAGTGACCATAACGAGTCTGAAAGGTCATCTTGGGGATGTCATACTCCCTCACCTTCAACTGGTGATAACCCAAATGAAGGTCTATTTTAGAGAAGTGAGTAGATCCTTGAAGTTGTCGAACAAATAATCCATTCTAGGCAATGGGTACCTATTCTTAACTATCACCTTGTTCAATTTCTGATAGTCAATACACATTCGGAGAGACCCATCCTTCTTCCTCACAAACAACATGGGAGCAACGCAAGGTGAAATGCTCGACCTAATATAACCCTTTCCTAACAAATCTTTCAACTAATCTTTCAATTCCTTCAACTCCGCCGGGGCCATACAATCAGGAGGGATAGATATAGGTTCAGTATCCGGAAGGAGATCTATACCAAAATCTACTTCTCTATCACGAGGAATACCGGGCAAGTCCTTGGGAAACTCATTAACCACCGTTACCGATTCAAGCTTAGGTGACTCATCCTCCACATCTCTAACTCATACAATGTGATAAATGCACCCCTTACAAATCATCTTTCGAGCTTTAAGGTAGGAAATAAACCGACCCTTAACCATGGAATCACCATCCTTCCACTCCAACATGGGTTCATTAGAAACTTGGAATTTAACTTGCCTAGTTCTATAATCAATCGAGGCATACAATGCATGCAACCAATCTATCCCAAGAATAACATCAAAGTCATACATCTCCAGTTCTACAAGGTCACCGGGGAACACTTTATGCAACATAGATACGGGACAACCACGATACACTTTATGGGCAATAATAAACTCACTCACGGGAGTATACATCGAATAAGGTTCCCTTAGAGTTTCAGGACTCAAACGAAATTTAACAGCCAACAGAGGAGTCACAAAAGATAAATTTGCACCCGGAACAAGTAAAGAATAAGCATCAAAATCAAAGATTATTAACATACCAGTCAAGATGTCCGGAGCTTCCTCCACCTCCTGGAAGACATGAAGAGCATAGAACTTGTTTTTCCTAGAAGCACTACCAACCAGAGTCTTCGGTTGCCCTTGATCACCGGGAGCCTCTTGATCCTTCTTAACATTCTTTGGACAATTAGAGATCATGTGGTCCAAACTACCACACCCATAATAAGCATCCATAACTCTCCTACATTCACCCACATGATTACCACCACATTGGCCACAATGAAAAAATTGGGGACCACCCCCAACTTGTGCCTTGAGAGGATGTACCCTTGGATTAGCAACCCTCATATTTGAACCTTGGCCTTGATAAAATCGGCCAAACCCACCACCGCTCTTGGAATTGGAGAAACCACCATCAAGTCGGGCCATCTTAGCTTCACTCACTTTCCTTTCTTTAAGCTTTTTGCCCTCAATTTGCTCTGCATAGGTCATAAGTCTTGAGAAGTCCATATCTCAAATAAGCATAGTTGTACGGCATTCCTTCACCACTAAATCTAAGATAACCAAAATAAATTTGTGCATTCTTGCCCGGGGATCAGATACAAGCATGGGAGCATACTTAGAGAGCTTAGTAAATTTGAGAGAATAATCCCTCACAGTCATACCACCCTTTTGAAGATTGATGAACTCGGTCATTTTGGCCTCTCTACGCTCAAGAGGAAAGAACTGTTCAAGAAAGGTCATTTTGAACTCTTCCCACCCAACCTTGACATCAATCACCCTCTCAACTAGCCACTGATTATATCACACTTGGGCCACATCTTTCAATTGATATTTAGCCAACTCAGCCTTCTCCTCAGAACTATCCACAATAATGGTCAACACTTTATTGAGTTCATCAATGAACTCTTGAACATCCTCGTCCACTTTTGAGCCAAAGAACCCCAGAAGGTTCATCCGGGTGAAATCCTTAACCCTAGAGGCCAGAGTACCAACAGTTGTGGGATTTGCTGGCCAGGCTTGGTTAGCCACTGCTTGGGCCAACATAGACACCACATTCCTAAATTCTGCATGAGATACTTGCTCCTCTACCGGTGCCCAAGGGGCCTGTTCCTCAACTTCTAGGGCTTGACGGTGGAAAGGAGCCCTTATGGGATGCATATTTTGAAAGAGCGATAAGAATACCAAGAGTTTAGGGAATTTATCATTACAGCTCAGAACACGACATAGGGAAACAATGAAATGAGTCAAATTCCTAAAACATCGTCATTGCCTCCCGTTCATAGGCATGGCGCGCATCACACCCATGAACAAGACTCTAATCGACGCGGCATGTTGGACTCCGAGGATCATTTACAAACCTAGGGCTCTGATATCATATTTGTCATGACTCGGAAGTATGGCGTAGATGTGGCATGGCAAAGGAGAACCCGAAAGTCCTCGATCAAGCCATCGTAGCATCATTACACACATCATCGGTTTGGAAGCACAGAAACGTAAATACATAGCACATATTTCTAGGGAGAATGGAACTTTGCACTCAAGCTATGGGGATGTTGTCGTGGATGGGATGGACATGGATCACATAGAACATAACAAGTATTTCTAAGGGGCTAGTAAGTAGGACTCAAGTTATGGGGGACTTTCCACATAGGCACATTCCCAACATTCATAAGCACAATACGTAATCATAAGCATAATCGGACCATCACTTCCATAAGAAAATCTTAATAGCCATAATATCTCAATAAAAGATAATACAACGTGCAAGAGTTTTACATGTCCAACACAGCCTATACATAAGATAGAACGGGGCATCAACATAATCTGGGCTCACCCTCAAGTCATAAAGAAAGGAAAATAAAATGATATAAGGAAGATATAAAGTAGCAATTGCCCTTGAACAAAAGGCTCACCACAAGCAAATAGCTTCAAAGATGTCACTCATCGTCCAATGGGAGATAGAGGTCGTCATCGGTCCCTATATGGTTAGAACATATAGACAAAGAGTATGGGTTAGCACATAATATGCACTAATTATGTGGGCATGCAATGCATATGACATAATAATATGACCAAGCAAGATGATAAGGGGACAAGTGATACGAAAGGAATGCACCTAGCCAAAAGATGAGTATATTATAACAATATGTCATGTCATGATGCATGAAATGCAACCTACGAATTATATTATAGTGGGCATATGACCTCAACCAACAATAGAGGGAACCCGAGAGAGCTACTACTTGGATTTGGACTACTTTCCAGGTAGATCCCTAGTCACCCTTCAACAAGGGGAATCATAACAAGTCATCCCATCTAGGGAGAAATCCCATGTTGGAACATGGTTTGACGGAAAGGAGTATGGACCCTTGGAGATAGTACACCCAGGCTCCAATCCCTCGGTACTAAGCCTCATCCCACAGGAATACATATATACATGAAAGCTTTTCAAAATGGAGGATTTCCATTCCTTTCAAACTATGCATCATTAGGTAAACTATATCATTTTCAAATCCATATCCATACTTAGGCAAAGCCAACAAGAATTTCCAAAACCATTTCCATATCAATGCGATAGGAGTAGCTCATCAGCATAGCTTATCATATAAAGCCTTCATAACATATCAAAGTGGTGCAAGCTCCCAAAATGCTCAAAGAGCCATAACAAGAGACTATATGATCACAAGCCTTAACATATCATATCATAACAAGAGGGTCATGCCCTTAAAAAGAATTTTATCATAACCATACTTCAATGCATATGACATGAATAAAGAATCAAGTGCATGGGTAATGGAGGTTCAAACCTTAAACCATAATTCAATAGATAATTCGACATAATTCATGAGAAAGTCCCAATTTAAAACATAATACAATTTGTCCATGCATATTAAACCATCAAAGGGACATGCACATTAGAACTTCAAGAGTTACAATGCATTTCATGAAATTCAAACTTAAATCAACTTTAAATCGCCTAATTTCTACAGCCCACAACTCAATTCAATTAAATATATCAAAATTTAAAGAACCCATAATTAAAGAGAACTTAAATTCATAGTTTAAAGATAAGGGTTCTTGGGTCTTCATCGATGAAAGGAAATTCATGAATCAATCCCACATACCTTGAGATTAGCCAAGAGAATTGGATGATTTTGCATGAAAGATGATATTTCTCAAATTTCTTCAAGCTTTCATCAATGGAGGTCAAGAGGATTGTGTCACCACCCGGATAGGGGTCATAGATGTGACATGGCGAAGGAGAACCCGAAAGTCCTCGATCAAGCCATCATAGCATCATCATACACATCATCGATTTGGAAGTGAAAAAAAGTAAACACATAACACATAATTCTAAGAAAAATAGGGCTTTGGGCTCAAGCTATGGGATGTTGCCGGGAATGGGATGAGCATGAATCACATAGCACATGGCAAGTATTTCTAAGTAGCGGGTAAGTAGGACTCAAGCTATGGAGGCATACTGGGCTAGGGGACTTTCCACATAAGAACATTCCCAACATTCACAATCCCATAAACATAATCATAAGCATAAACGAACATCATTTCCATAAACAAAGCCTAATAATCATAATATCCCAAATAAGCATAATACAACGTGCAAGAGTTTAATGTGTCCAACATAGCCTCTACATAAGAAGAGCGCGGCCTCGACATAGTTTGGGGCTCACCCTCAATACATGAAATAAGCAAATAAACAAAATACAAGAAAGATAGTAAATGGTTATTGCCCTTGAACAAAAGAGCTCACCACAAGCTCAATAACTCCAAGGATGTCACTCGTCATTCGCTGGAAGGTAAAAGTCATCAGCGGTCCCTACATGGTTAGAATATGTAGATAAAGAGTATGGGTTAGCATAAAATATGTACTAAGTATGCGGGCATGCAATGCATATGACAATATTGTATGACCAATGAGATGGAAAAGGGACAAGTGATACGAAAGGAATGCACATAGACAAGAGTAATATATTATAACAATATTCCATGCCATGATGCATGAAATGCAACCTACGAATCATATTATAGCGGGGATTTTGCCTCAACTGACACCAGAGGAGACCCGAGCGAGCTACAACTTGGATCCGTACTACTTGCCAGGTAGGTCCCTAATCACCCTTTAACAAGGGTAAACAAACAAGTCATCCCATCTAGGGAGAAATCCAATGTTGGCACATGGTTTGACGGAAAGGAGTATGGACCCTTGAAGTTAGTCCACCACGACTCCAATCCCTCGGTACTAAGCCTCATCCCACTGGAATACATACATATATCCATGCAAGTTTTTCAAAATGGAGAGTTGACATTTTTTTCAAAGTCATGCTTCATTAGCCAAACCAAGCATGATCAAGTCCATATCCATATTTAGGCTAAAAGCCAACAAGAATTTCCAAACCTTTCCATAGCAATGCAATAAGAGTAACTCATTTTCACAGCTTATCATATCAAGCCTTCAAACATATCAAAGTGGTACAAGCACCCAAAATGCTCAAAGAGCCATAACAAGAGACTATGTGATCACAAGCCTTAA
>JBCEWC010018747.1:0-11807 GCA_038996855.1 Solanum aculeatissimum
ATAGTATCTATAAATAGGGTCTCAATGTAATAATGTAGAAAACAATTCAATAATATTTTCTCCTATATTTCTCACAGTATTCAATAATACCATATTGAAGTTCTCGCCGATTATCTTACAAAATTAATACTATTGCTCCAATTATTTATATTTTCTTATGTGAAGACACGATATAACAGAAGATCAACAAGTAAGAAGACATAAAAAAAAGCTAATTGACTCAACTAAGAGACATATATATTTGGATTATTTATGTTTATTCTTTAAATTTCTCTTTGGACTTGTACTAATGGGTTGGACGTGTTGATATATGACATTCATTAAATAAATAATTTGGTATTCGGGAATTTCCCGAATACCAAATGGTACTAATGTCTCATACCAATCCTAAATCTAAATACTGTAATTCTAAAACTTTACTCCCGAATATCATACCAAATACTGAGTTATCAAATATCAAATTATCAAAAAATTTGGTTCGGTTCAATTATTCAATTTTCGGTATTTCATGCCCAACCCTATTTTATGAGTTTGCTTTTAAGCTCTGCGTACATTTTACCCTCCCAGACCCCACTTGTGGGATTCCACTGGGTATGTTGTTGTTGTTCGTTCTTTGCTTTTAAGCTCTGCAATTAAAGGTCAATCAAGCAATCATTTGATCAATCACCCTGTGACTTAAGCTGTTATGGGACTCTTTAAGCTTTCTTCCGTAGCTTCCACATTCACTAAACCTTGTTCTTCGTTAAAGTTCTCTTCTAGACTGTCTAATGCCTTTTGACTAAGCATACATGAATCTAGGGAACTTTATGAGGCAGAACACTATGAGAGAGGAATTGAGAATTGATTAATCATATGGGAGTAACATTTTTGGGAATGAAAGCCAAACACTTATTATTTATAGGTCTAATATTTAGCAGTATAGTTGGGTGTAGAGTATATCTAGACCTGTTGAGATAGGTCAGGGGCATTTTTAGCCCTCTTCCATTCAAGTTATTGACATTAAACTTGTCACTTCAAATTATTTAGTATTGGAGTGAAATGGGCCTAAATAGAGAAGAATAAATGATTTATGTATCCAACTCCAATTGATTTGGGATTGAAACAAGGTCGATTGATAGATTGATTATTCTGGTGGAACAATATGTTAAAAATTGCTTTCAGTTTCTGAAGTAATTGTTAGCATAATAAGTTGTTAGATTTAGGATGAATTTGAAATTTAAATTTCTATTAGATTGTTTTAGTTGTTGATATTATTTAGCCTGTTTGAATTTTTGTTGTGCAGATTTTCTGCAGATTATGTTTTCATGTTGGCTATTTAAAGTCCGTCTATGATTATGTTTTCATGTTGGCTATTTAAAGCTCTTCTATGCTTAATAAAATTATGGAGAGACATTTTCAACCTTTTTTTTTTTGCACCACTTTAAAATAAACCAACAGTGGTATCAAGATCCTTTTTGATATTTTGGGATCTGTGGGTTTTTCTAAAGAAATACTCTTAACTCGTTAGAGCTAATTTTTATCCATCAGAGTTGTTCACAACTGGTGCCTATTTTCAACATGCGGGCTATTGTCAACTAATACCAATTTTTAACCTATTCTCAACCATGACAAGCAACAATCTTTTTTTCAATACCCCACAATTTTCACAGACAAAAACTATCAAATTTGATCAATGAGAATGAAATCATATTTTGAAACCTATGATATATGGAATGTTGTAATGGAAAAACGATCTGTACAAACACTCCTTGCAAATCCTGTCATTGTCCAGGTGAAAGAACTTTCAAAAGAGTTTTCAAACAAGATAAGATTATTGGGGAGTGTTTTTTAACCACAAAACCAAAAGAAGAAAAAGAAAGAAGAAGAGAAAGAGCAATATAAAAAAATGTGCAAGTTTAAATAATCAAAAGAATTAAGCACTAACCGCCAAACAGAAACCGAGGAACAACTTTTTTAAAATTGCAGTAACTAAAGCCAAAGGAGTAGTGTTGAAAATTACTTTCAGTTACTGTGTTGACTTTTAGTATAATAAGTTGTTTTAGTGGTTGAGATTACTTCGCTTTTTTGAATTTTTGTTATGCAAATTTCCTGTTGATTATGTAATCAAGTTGGTTATTTGAATCCTTTCTATGCTTAATAATTATGTAAAGATGTGTTAAACCCTTTTTGTTGCACCATCTTTTAAGAAAAAACAACACGATAATGAGAGCAAATTTCTTTTAAGAGTCATGTCACCTTTTTGCAACAACAATCGTGGCCTGATATTACTTATTCTGTATCACTTGCGCTAAAGTAGAGTTTAAGTTATTGGTGCATTTGCTCTCGCTCTAAAAAGTTGGTGCTTTTTTCATAAATACTTGCGTTCTTTCAGTCTTTATACATAATCTAAGATATGAACTCAAATTTAATTAGCATCTACACTGCATTGTTCAGTTCTAGTGGTCTCACATGCCATTTCATCTTTTTTGGCAGCAATACTCAAAACAGCTTGAGGAAACTATGGAAAGATTTGCACGGGGAGATACTAGAATTCTTATCTGTACAAATATAGTAGAAAGTGGCCTTGATATTCAAAATGCAAACACAATCATCATTCAAGATGTTCAGCAATTTGGACTTGCACAGTTGTATCAGGTTTTTACATTCTCTTGCATAAACAAACAGCAAGATTTTGCTGTCATGTTGTTTTCCATTCCTATTGGTATTTTTTCTGCACTGTTTCAGTGACAGTGAAACCAGGAAGCAAATCATTTGTTTTTATCTGAAGAATTTTCTTCGGCATAAGTGATAGAAACATAGTTTATTTTGAGACAGCGTTTTGTTCAATTTTACATGAACTTGATATTCCTTGACAACATGTGCTGTTTTCCCAGCTCTGAGTTACTATAGAATCTCCCTGTTTCCTTAATATACCTGATAAATCACACAATACGATTAATGGTGCTAAAGGATAAAATTTACCTTTTGGTGTATTTTAGGTAGGTGGGGTTTAGTGTAGCAGGTATTTGTTACATTCAAATACTCCTTGTAGTCTTGAGATTACATCAAAGTTCAATTGCATATATAGTGGTATTTTCCTTGTAGTGGCATTTCAGTCAAGCTCAGATTTTTATGAGACAAGGGATGTTACAAAGAGAGAACAAATGTCGTTGAATCAGCCTTTTGGTGATATTTTGTGAAGTGTCTCTTGTTTCTTTCATGAGGAATTTCTGGGGTTTGGTTCTCTTGTGATGTCGGCCATGAGAACCACTGGCCTGTTATTGCAGCTGCGGTGAGGAAGTCAAGCAAGTGTCTTCTACTTAGTTAATGTAGTGATTTCAAACTCCAGTGAAGAAGCATCTTTTTAATCTTTCCTAGTTTCTTTTTCATTGTATCGACTACTAAAGTTGATTGGTCAAACATTTTGAGCCCTTAATTTCAAAACTTTGCCATGAGACTCATACTTTGACCATGCACTAATCAGGACATGATGATGTGCTTCTGATAATTCCATATCTCTACTTCGCAGATTCTTAGCTATTGTTATTGATCGTTATAATTTCAATTGCTGTGACTTCTATACTCTTTATAATTCCTACTCCCTCTTTGATTATTGTAGTTGCGTGGAAGGGTTGGACGGGCAGATAAGGAAGCTCATGCACACTTATTTTATCCTGACAAATCACTTCTTTCTGACCATGCACTAGTATGCTTTTTTTCCTCTACTTTTCTAATGACAGGAGATGGTTCATATATTGTCTTCTTGCCTTCATTCTGGTAATGTTGTGGTATTTTCCAGCAGAACGGGGTTTCTAAATTTATCTTATCAAGGACGAATTATGTTATATGCAAATCGTGTGAAGTTATTTGCAGCAGATTGATCTTTATTCTGGCTGTAACATGGCATTCATTTGGAAATTTAGGAGAGGCTTGCTGCTCTTGAAGAGTGCTGTGAACTTGGTCAGGGTTTTCAGCTTGCAGAAAGAGACATGGCTATTAGAGGATTTGGCAATATTTTTGGTGAGCAACAGACAGGGGATGTCGGCAATGTGGGCATTGATCTATTCTTTGAGATGCTGTTTGAGAGCTTGTCAAAGGTCTGGTTGCACCATCCTTTTACTTCATTATTAGTAGTTACAAAGATAAAATTGTTTGTTATGTGTCTCAGATAGCATTGGTTTCTCCATGCTATCCTCCCTTAATTTTAGATTATGATATATCTATGCATCAATTATGTACCTTTCAAAATGAAAGATAATGAGATCTGTTATCTTTATGTTATTCCAGGTTGATGAGCATCGTGTAATATCAGTTCCTTACCTTGCAATGAAGGTATTATTGCTCTCTATATTTTCTAATAAGTTGATACATTTATAGAGTACAAAATCCATTGTACGTCTTTGGTTGTGTCCCCTTCTCCAATACCTAATCCGTGCTGCTTTTTTGAGGAACTGTCATTAATTGATTTTTTAAATGATTGGTTAGAATGTCAACTAGAGAGATTTGGATCTTAAAATATGAAAATTTTTGGGACACTATTCTTGAATTAGTAAATGTTGAGTCATGTACAACCAGAATTTGCCTAACTACTATAGTGGATTATGAGCTTTTCATAAACACTCCCAATTAGGCTTTTATTATGCTTTTATCCTCGAAATATACTATCCTACTATGGATCAGAAAGAACTTATCAACTTCTTAACAGACAACAATCACACACTAAACTTGACAATCGAGAATTCGAGATGCATATACACAATTGTTTTTTCTTTTTTGTTCTTTCGGTAATTATGTAAGAGTTGCAGTTATAAAGAAAATCAAAACAAGTTCTCTCACTATTATTTCAAAATTAAAGGAAGTCTTCTTGAGATTAGCTATTAAATATATGAATAGTTGTTATAGATTAGGTACTAAAGTATTAAATTTTTAGAGTGGGATGAAATTTTTCTAAGAAATGTACTCATTCCATCTCAAAATATAGTTTAAACACTATAGGCGATTACTTCTAATCTTGCTAAGCCTTGATGGACAGAGTAACCTGAAATTAATCGAGGTGTATGTAAGCCGACTCAAACACCACTCTTGTAAATAAGAAGTATGGAAAAGTGAAGTAGTTAGTTTGAATGATGTGGCATCAAGTTTGAAGTATCTAGGATAGCATCAGTATGAGATTATTTCATTTTGTTGGAGAAGAGGATTTTCTAGATTGTGAAAGTTTCAAGTATTATATGTCACTCCAAAGAAGAAAATAGGTCAAGTGTTTTAGTTATATGTTGAATTAATTAAAAATGAAAAAATGTTTAATAATCTAGAGGGTTTTTAAGTAATTGGGAAATTATACGTCTTATATGGAATGTCAAAGGTATAAATCACTACTTTATTACAACAATAACAATACCTTGTGAAATCCCACAAGTGGGGTCTGGGGAGGGTAAAGTGTATGCAGACCTTACCACTACCTCATGGAGATAGAGAGTTTATTTCCAAAATCACTGCTTTATTACCTCAAGTTTAATTAATTGTTAAAAGGGCACAAGAAGAATGCAAGGGAACAACGACGGAGATAAGCAATCATACAATAATAAGTGATCAATCAGAAGAGTGGAAGTCATGAAATATTTAGTTTCTTCAGTTGAGTTTCTAATTTACTGCCTTATCATCGTCTTTTACTTCTTAACATGTGATAAGAGTACAAGGTAGAACTGTGCACCCCTGGGATTAGTCGGGGCTCTAAGAGACTCGGATACCCGGTGCAAATCAAAAAAAAAAAGAGTACAAGGTAGAAAAATAAAGACAAATTGCTTGGAATTGGAATGCATGATGAGGGAATTAAGGTGGGTTAGTTATCTAAATGTTGAGCATGACCACATTGGTTCACTAGGCATGTGGAAACAGCTTCGTATTGGAACTATAGACTGGTGGTTCTATGAATAGCTTGTAAAAATTTGTCTTCTGTTAAAGTTATTCTGCTTTTCACATCCATCATGAAAGATATAGCCTGTAGTTGATCTGCTGAACTACTTCCATTGGCAACTGAAAATAATGGGTGTAACCTTTCAAAATTCTTTCGCTTCCTGCTCAGCTTGATATCAATATAAACCCGCATCTTCCTTCTGAGTACATAAACCATTTGGAGAACCCCATTCAAATCATTAATGGTGCTGAAAAAGCAGCTGAAAAGGACATTTTCAGCTTGATGCAATTTACGGAAAATCTGAGGCGTCAGTATGGCAAAGAACCTTACTCTATGGAAATCCTATTGAAAAAGCTTTATGTCAGAAGAATGGCAGCAGATTTAGGAATTACTAGCATTTATGCTTCAGGAAAGATGGTTGGCATGAAAACAAATATGTCAAAAAAAGTTTTCAAGTTGATAACTGATTCAGCAACTTCAGATATTCATCAGAATTCTCTGATATTTGAAGATGGCCAAATAAAGGTGTGTTTTTGTTGATTTTACCATCTTCTCTATACCTATACAAATCCACTAAGGTTCCATATTCTTCACTTGGAAGAAAGGGAAAAAATTAATGTGCAAGGCATGTTTTCCATATTTAAGTAACTTTGTGTAATGATGCGTCTTGTCTCATTCAGGCTGAACTGCTCTTGGAGCTACCTAAAGAACAGTTGCTGAATTGGATCTTCCAATGCCTAGCAGAATTATATTCCTCATTGCCGACCTTGATAAAATATTAGTCCTTTCAATAAACTTTGATTCTTACGTCATCTAGTAGGCAGCCCCATGGCCATCGCCCATCGCGATAATAGGGTCCTGGGCGGGTGGTTTAATTAAGAATGTTAGAGGCTTGTCTCTCATCAGCAGCTGGTCCCACATGTACAGTATGAAAACTTGAGATAGATCTATATGGCAGATTATGTGATATCCAATTGGCACTTGCCATTCCTCGCGGGCAATTAATCTATATCAAAAGTAAAAGCCACGAAAGTGCATTACCTTCTGAGACGAGGTACTTTACTTTCGAGTTCAATGAGGTCTATCTTTGGTCTGTTCTTTTTATCTTTTCATTTTCTATTTTTACTTTTTATCTCCTAATCGTCAGAGCCCTGGTTTACTTTTCACTGTGCAGGATTGGCAGAGTTGTTTAAATACAGGCTATGGGATATCTTGGTGGACTATCAAAATGATTTTCTGTTTCTTGTGAAAGATATGTTTATTTGGCAACATAAAACAATTTGGATCTTTCATTACTCTATTTGAATAGGGAAAGAACACGGGATCATATTTTGTCTTTCACGTTCCCTGGACCCAAGCCTCCTTTCTGTTTCTGTAAGATGTCTGTCGTCATTACATTTTTTTCCTTCTGAATTACGGCACTTAAAGGAGTTTCTATAAATCTATTTGATGCTTCTCATTAGCTAAAATTACTGATAGATGATAAAGAGATTTAAAAGAATTGATTCCAGGGGTCTGTTCGAGCCCACAGAATGATAACCCAAATGAATCCTACAATCTGCAATTCATAAAATTATATTCACCAGGTAAACCATCTTTTAAGACAACTCATTGGAATGTAACCGATGTTTCTATAGTAGTTGAAAGATAACCAGTTAGCATTTAAAATAAGTTTAAAAGGTCTCCATTTTTTTTATAAACTTCTTTGCTTTGTCAAACCCTATTTACAAATGAATGAAGCTCTAGGACATTGGTTGGACTTCTGATTAGCAAGAAAAAAAATTAAAAATTACTACGGCAAATGCCTGGGATTCAAAACTACCTTGTGTAGTGGACAATCAGCAAGAATGTAGGCCAAGAGATTTTGTCTCGCCATGCAAGCTTATAGAGATTAAAAACTCTATAACAACCATTCCCATTTCATTAGCCTATCTAATCCAATTGTTAATCTCCAAAAGAATTAGATCGAATAGAATAACCAAACTACAGAACTCCAGAAGAACAGCTCTCTTTCAGGCTTTCAGCCACTGCTGGAAGTATGATTGCATCTTGCCACGATTAATAGCATTTCCAACATTCACTGTAGGAATTATCTTTTCTGGCCTCAGAAACTGCAAAACCAAGTAGTTTCATAATTCGGATATAGCAATATTTTTGTAAAAGTTTAAGGGAACTAGCTTTGGAAGACCGAAACATCCACTTGGTAGTTCCATCAGTTGGCAAAGAAGACATTAACTAAATATTCAAGAAGCAAAAAGAATTGTACAAGAACATCTTAACCTGCACAAATTCCTGCAACTCTGTGAAATTAGAATGCTCGCTATATGGAACACCTGCAGGAAATTAATGCAGTAGAAGGGTTGATTAATACCTCAGTCAATTAGGAGCCAAAAAAAGCAGTCGTAACATACAGTAAATATAATACAAATTATAAATAAAAAATTTGTAGGATCTAAACCTCCCAAGAAACACCAATTTATCTCACCATAAATAGTGATGTTGCCCTTAGAAGTGGGTTTTATTAAGTTTAGATTCTCTCCGATGGTCTCTGAGTAAGTCCAACCTGTAAAAAGGTAACAATAAGGATCTTATGCATGAAATAAGGGACAAAAATCCACTTAAATAGATGGGTCACAAGCTAAGGATCTTTTGCATGAAATAAGGGACAAAAATCCACTTAAATACATTGGTCACAAGCTATAAGTAACAAATATGAGTCACCTGTTGGTCGGAACGCCAACATGCTAGTGTACTGTCCTTCTTGCGATGCCAAATAACGCTGCAGAATCTTGGAAAACACCAATAGAAGAAGTTATAAAATGAAAACCCATCAATAAGCCAAAAGAGGTGCTAATGCAGACCTCAAATCTCAAGGATGATATAGGCAATATGTGCAAAGGTGTATCTTTCCCATTTGCTGACAGATTTTCAGAAATTCCAGCCCAGCCAAAAGATCGAAGAATGCGCCTCCTGGAGGCATTTGCATATATTTTTACCTATGAAGTATTTATATTACACCCAGTCAGCTAATATTTTGTATAGAAGTTCACTTTCTGAAGCAAGTAGACAGTATAGAGTTTTGCTTCAATGAACACATCATACGCAAACTTGTAACAATTTGTTGCCTTGTCCCAGAAAGACAAATGAAATTTCAATAGTTTGGTGCCACATGGCATGCTATTCATCCATAAAGAGAAGGAATTTAGAAACCTAATCGGAGCAAATCAGTTTCATCTTCTGCTAAATGGTCTGTGTATTTTTTTTCTAGCAACTCATTAACTCTTAAGCCTTTGATGACTTTATAGGGTTGCTAGATATTCATCAATCCATGATATGGATTAATATCATAAAGATATCAAGAAATACTCAGAAGCTAAGATACCCCCAGTGCCTTGGAAATTGCAGAATACACATGTTCTTTTCCGATGCTGTATGCACCAACAACCACGATGGTTTTTGGATGATTATTCAAATATCTTCTCGTGACGCCTACAACAAATTCCAAAACATCTTCTTTTGAAGGAAACCTGAAATAGATATCTGCAAGAAATTAACATCTGGGACAACTGTGAACTACATGTCCACGACATAGAAGAAAGAGAATTGCACCTGTACTTTGGATTGCAGTATGTTGTATCAAGGTAAAGTATATTAATACGCTGGCTTGCAAGGACTGGATATGATTGCATCAGCTTCGAAGCCCTAAAGTCTCCGGTGTGCAAGTAACATTGTCCATTTGGGAGACGGAAGTGAATGAGAGCAGCACCAGGACAGTGATTAGCATCAAGCATAGTAATTTTGATTCCTTTAAGGCAGTATTCAGTACCTAATTCCAGAGGACAGATGAACCTGCAAAAGAATCAACAGAAGTTCACTAGCCTGTACACTTGTTTGAGGTGGGAAGGAGTAAAACAACCCACAAGGATATGAAACTTTTCTTGTTAATTCTCTTGACGAGGGAGAAGGGGTCCTTACGATGGACTAACATTAAGAGAGATTCTAAGCAAGCGAGCAGTGAGGTTGGTACAGTAGATAGGCCCATGTGACCATCCTTTGGTCAAGCCAATGTAATGATCAGCATGGAAGTGACTAAGGAAATAGGCAGAGCAGCCTTTGACTGGACCATAGCAGAATGCGTCAACAGTGAAGGGTGTTCCTGCATGAATGAAGGAGGATACATAACCAATTCCCAATTAAGTGTTTAGATATGCATTAGTTAACATGCCCAGATGGGTAGAAATCAGTAGGACATAGGTTAATCTTAATACAATAGGTTAATCTTAATACACTTACTCAAGCAAAAAACACAGAGACAGCAGATTAAGAATGGAAGTGGAACCTGGAATCCTCTTATAGAAAGGGCAAGGGCGCTGTTGGTTTTTAGGAGAAGTAGCTGTGGAAGGTCGCCTAGGACTGTCAAGTCCCCACAACTGGAATAGATTCTTCTGCGTCAGTCTCCTCCTCTTCTTTTGAGCGCTTCCCTCACAATCGTCGGAATAAGAATCGAAATCCAACCTATCACTAATCACCGTCTCTTTCAGCTTCTCCATTTTCCAAAAATCTCTTCTCATTCGTAGACCTTTCTAAAGTACATCACTTTTGGGGGGCTAAAGTTTGAATTCAAATTTCAAGACAATTTTGCTGTGTGTTCGAAAGAAAAAAAAGCCTAAGAATGGTCAACAGAAAACTAGGGCACTTGGCAATAAATTCTCAAATAAGTCCTTTTGGGCGAACGTGGGCAAGTTTTAACTTTTTCCCAGTTTGATTCAATGGTGAATTTTGAATGGCATTTTTTTTTACCAGGGAATAAGGGCATTTTTTGATTCATTTATGACAGGTTAAACGGCACTTTTTGACCTTTTCCCTAATCATAATTAAATACTATCTACATCTATTATTCCTCCATCTAAAATTAATTATTTTTTTTAAAAAAAAAATTAATGTTAGAAATAGTTGAATTGTTCAAAATTTAAGAAGAATGTTTGTAACTTTTTCCATATTTATCATTTCATTTATTGAAATTTTATATTTATCATATGTTCTATAACTCTTGCCTTTTAGCCGAAAGACTTCAAAATAACAAATTGAACGTCATAGTCAAGGCTTGACATTTCTACATTATGTCTTGATTTGTCGTATAAATAACTTTTTCCTCTTAGCCCAAGGACTTCAAAATAAAAAGTTAAGCCTATGATAAAAATTTGACAATATCACTTTTTGTTTTGATTTATGAGATACTTTGTAATTATTGCCCTAGAGGTAAGGCGTATTAGTTCGAGGACTTCCAAACAACAATTTAAGTTACATGGACAAGACTTGATACTACCACATTATGTATTAATTTATAAGATGTTCTAATACCGTTGTCTTAGAGGCAAGTCTTAGCGCAAGGAGTTCAAAAAACAAGTTGCTCACATGGACAATATTTTACATCATTTTTACTAAGTCTAACTTATGGAGAACACAATAGCTTTTGCCTTAAAGGCAGAACATAACTGAGGGGTTAAAAAAATAATATGTGCCTCATGGGCAATAGTTTACACTATTTCACTATGTCTAACTTATGAAATGTTCTACAACTCTTGTTTAAAAGGCAAGACTTGGACCAAAAACTAAAGAAGTTGATACTGCCATGTTGTGTCTTGATTTATAATATGCTCTATATTTTGCCTTGGAGGCAAGACTTAGCCCTCAAATACTTTCAAATAACAAGTTGCACCTCATGACAATAATTTTTATCATTTTCACTAAGTCTTATTTATGAGAAACACAATAACTTTTGTCTTAGAAATTTTTTTTAACTCGATGATTTAATAGAATGAAAAAAATAGAAACGGACAAAAATAAAAAATAAAAAAAGAGAAAAGAAATAAGAAAATAAATAAAGAGAAAAAAGTACAAGTTAAGAAAAAAA
>JBCEWC010018748.1:0-11807 GCA_038996855.1 Solanum aculeatissimum
TTATTTATTATTTATAATAAAGCTTGGGGGTGCTGCTCAACCCCTGGCCGTCCAAGAGGTGGGGCCCTCTTGGCATAGGCCTGTTTCCCATAAATAAAAAAAACGCTCTTCAATCCAAGGCTCCTCATTAAACCTATCTCTTCTCTCTCTAAAAATAATTCTCTCAATTCTCTCTAACGATAAAGTAAGGTTAACGGTAACTGAGCCTCACTAATGGTGCGTGAGGCACCGGTGGATGACGATCGACCACCGGAGTTAAGCCATAAAGGGAATACGCGCACGGAACATCTTCACCAGAAGAAAGCCCACATTGAAATTTCTCCTAATTCTAACATCCACAGTTCGGGTATGGCGGATGCTGGAACAACAAATGTGGAAGAATTAGCAATGAACAATGATATCTCTACAGCTACGGAAGAAAACCTAAGTAGAGGGACATTGGCAATGGGAGATGCACACAGCAAGGTTCCCATGACCAGAGAAGAGAGCACGAGGATAAGGAAAGAACAAAAAGAATGAGCGAAAGGGCAAACGAAGAAGGTAACAACTAACCTAAACTGTACCGACAATCCCAGACAGGGGAACATAGAGGAGAAGACGACTCAATAGTCTCTATCACAACAAGAACAAGGTAAGCTATCTAGCATTCCTCAAAAGGTTAATATGAATGGGAACAATAAAGAGCAAGGTACCATAATAGATTCGAGGAATAACAAGGATCAGGACTCTGGTAAAGGATCCCAAATACTGAAGAAGGAAGGTAATGAGGATCAAATCCATATAATAGGAAAGAAAGAGGAATCCCGAAAGGCCCTGGATAATGGTGCTAAAAAGGGCACTAAAGATCACAATCTATTCCAGCAATTTTGACAAGGTTGCCCACAAAGGTCAAAGGACCTTGCAGGGAGTGATTAACACCAATCAGAATCAGAGTATAGATGGTCAAACTCCTAACACAAGCTCACAGGAGGAAAGCAAGAAAGGGCAGACACTAGAGCCTGCCCCCTATACTGTGATTCAAACCTTAGCCACTAAATTGAGAATGAATATGGCTAAACAGGAGAGACACATTGAAATAGATCATCCTAAGTATACCTTCAAACAAGGACTTCTAGTTGTGATCTATAATAAGGAAGATTACATGGTCAAAATAGCTGAGTCATGTAGATATTCTCTGATTGGGAAATTCAGTAGTACCATGCCAAAAGTCGAGCTAATTGGGAATAGTTTCATACTGTAGACCTAACTGTTAGGAGGGATTAAAATTGCCCACTTCAATGCTAGACATGTGTATATCGACCTGGATAATGAGACAGACTATTTTACAGTCTGGACAAAAAATAAATTGCACATAGAAGGGCAGCTAATGAGGATACAAACCTGGACCCCTACCTTCAAGCCTGAGGAACAAAACCCCTATTGTCCCTATTAGGGTGAC
This sequence comes from Solanum aculeatissimum, assembly GCA_038996855.1. Classification (NCBI taxonomy): domain Eukaryota; kingdom Viridiplantae; phylum Streptophyta; class Magnoliopsida; order Solanales; family Solanaceae; genus Solanum; species Solanum aculeatissimum. The sequence continues at coordinate 1,439 of JBCEWC010018748.1, forward strand.
CTTTCCTAAGTTGCCTTGGCATTGTTACAACAAAACATTTGTTACCACCCTACTAGCCCCCATTGGTAAGGTTTTATATCTTGACATAGCTTCAATCCAAAAGACTAGGGGAAGTATGACCAAGGTGAAAGTTCAAATAGATATCTCTAAAGAAAGTCCATCCCATGTCTAGATGGGATTTGATGAGAAAAGTTTAATAATAGGGAGATGGCAGACAATTCAGTATGAGAGCATACCAGATTATTGCTTGTATTGTAAACACCAAGGCCACATGGAACATGTTTGTACCATCAAGAAAAGGGATGAAGAATATAAAAGCATAAAAGAATTAGAGACAGCTAAAAGAAACAAAGCTCAGGAAGGAGCTAAGGAAATCCCTCAAGCACAGGACAACAAGAGGAATGCTAAGGAAAATGCTGAAAAAGATACAGGGAAAACAGGTCAGGAAATGGAAGATAGACAGTAAAAAGAACAATGGAAAGTTCAGGGTAAAAAGAACCAGAAGAAATCTATGAAGCAGGGACAACAGGAGGGAAAACAAAACCCTCCTCATGATCAAAGAAACAAGAAAGAGCAACAGATTGAAAGAAGATCATCAGGTAAGTATTATAATATTGACTTATCTCATTCTTATGTTGATCTTGAATGTCAATATCAACCCACTAACCAATCTACAGAGGGAGAAGGAAGAAAAGAAGGAACCACCGGCATTAAAGCAAAAGGGAATAAAAGACAGCATAATTAATCAGGGAGGGAAGGAATAATGGTGAATCCCATACAAATAGGAGACACAAGTAAGGAGCATGCAAAAAAGTATCTACCCATGAAAAAGATACAAGGTATTGACTTATCTTCCTATGAGAAGAATGGGATAGCTCCTCTAGACCATTCTCTCATCCCCCCTTATTTTGATTATTCTCTTGCTGGTTATTCCCCTCCCCCATCCCCCCCTGGAGTTGTTGGAGGTAAGGAGGTTGTGAAGGATTACCACACTAATCTGCAAGATGGGGAACTTGAGGGGGAAAATCTGACGCATGTTTTGCATGATGTTTCCACTGACCCTAGGCTAGACTTTAGAGCCTCTGCTACTCCTTTATCCCTTCATGATAAACTGAGACCTTTTCTAAAATCTAATATGGGAGGTATGGCTAAAGAGTTGGGATCAGTGGAAAGCACCAGTTCCACAGGGAAAACATCTAAAAGAAACAAACTGAGCAAAAAAAGAAGAGATGCCCTTAAGAAGAAAATGGAAAAAGAGCAAATTTGTTTTGAAGTGACTCTGAGTATGGGGAAAGAAAATATATTTGAAGGATCCAGGGAGAAAATCCAGGATGCAGGAAAAAAAGAAAACTCTAAAGGATAAGGGTTGCAAGCTAAAGGGAATCACAACCCCTTAGCCCCTCTCCAAGAGAGAACACCAAAGAATGCACTCTAAACTCTGACCCTGCCCTGCCCAGTGAGGAAGTGGATGAATACCAGGTGGTACATTCAGAGGAAGAATTTGACAAGGATGACCTTCCCTTAAATGATGGTAAGGAAGAGGAAGCCTGTGAGTACTTAATACAAGCCTTCTGTCTTTCTAAAGACAAGGGGGACAATACTGAGGTTCAAAGAGTTACAGACCAGGAAGGGTTATCTCCTAGAAACCTATTTCAGGAAAGAACCAACAAGAGGAATAACAAAGTTACTCAGTCTGCCACAAGTGGTAGACCCAAGACAAGGTTGTTCTCAACTAGATCTTCCCAATGATTAATACAATCACTTGGAATACTAGAGGTATCAATACCCAGGGAGTTGTGAAAAGACTCAAAACTCTTAAGAACATTCACAAGTTAGGAATGATCACTATTCTAGAACCATTTTCCAAGATCACTAAGCTGGATAAGTTCAAACTACAGCTGGCTATGGATAATGCAATTAGTAACCCAAATGGAAAAATATGGGTGTTTTGGAATGAAGATATCAACTATCAAATTTTGGATTCTGATAAACAGCGAGTAACTTGTGCAATACAATATCCTCACCTGACTACTGGGTATACAATTACCTTTGTGTATGCCAAATGTAGAGATCAACTAAAGAGACCTCTCTGGGATAAGATGTTGCAATTGGCTAACAGTAGTAATAACATCCATTTGTGCGTCATAGGTGATTTTAATGTGATCACTAACACAGAAGAGAAGAGTGGGGGCATCCCCTACAATATCAAAAAGAGTTTTGAATTCATTGGCATTATTGAGGATTATGGGTTATAGGACTTGGGATTCTCAAGACAAAAATTCACCTGGTCTAATAAGAGAGGAGTTGGAGCCACTATTTGGAAGAGGTTGGATAGGGGCATGGTAAATGACAAGTGGCTGGAAAGTATGCCCCATACCAGTATCACTCATCTCCCCTCTGTGGGTTCTGACCATTGTCCTCTTCTCTTGGAGATGCAGATCAGAGACACAAATCCTATCAAGTACATTAAATTTCTGAATTTTTGGACTGAACAGGAGACCTTTATGGATACAGTAAGGGATTGCTAGAACAAGGAGGCCATAGGCAGTCCTATGTGGACCTTTCACCTTAAACTTAAAAGACTAGCTGCTACCTTAAGTAATTGGTCTAAGAACCAGTTTGGGGACATTCATACTAAGGTCAAGGATTTTGAGGAGAACACCAGAGAAGCTAAAGTTGATTTGATCAACCACAAATCTGAGAACAAAAGGAGTCATCTTCATAAGATTAATGCTGAATACATCAAACATCTTAAGATGGAGGGGTCTATCCTTAGATAGAAAACTCAGTTAAATTGGTTTAAGGAGGGTGATGCCAACACTAGATACTTCCATGCTTTGATTTGGGGGAGAAGGAGAAGATTCCTCATTTTGAACATTCATGATGAAGATGGGAACTGGATTCGATGAGAGGATAATATAGCCAAGGAAGTTGTCCATCACTTTCAAAGTATCTTCACCAGGGAAGAAACTCACATAGCTGAAGAGAACTTAGAATGTATACCTAGAATGGTTACTCAAGATCAAAATTTTAAGCTTCAAGGCCCCCCTGATTTGGAGGAGATACATCAGGTGATTCAATCAATGAACCCTTACTTAGTTGCTTGCCCAGATGGGTTAAATGGCATGTTCTATCAAACCTGTTGGGAGATTATCAAAAAGGACTTGTTGAAGACATTACAGGTCTTTTTCTGTGGCTAAGAGATCCCTAAGTATTTTCCCACTCTTGCATTGTTTTGATCCCAAAACTAGTAATCCTGGAAACTTCTTAGAGTATAGTCCTATCAGCGTTAGTAACTGCATTTGCAAGATCTTCTCCAAAATCCTCTCATAAAGACTGGTTTCTATTCTTCCCCACCTCATCTCCAGGAATCAATCTGGCTTCATCAAAGGGAGAAATATAGTATAGAACATTATGTTAGCCCAAGAGATCATTTATCACATCAAGAAACCTATGGAAGGGGGAAATGCGGTGATTAAACTTTATATGGCCAAGGCTTATGATAGGGCTTCCTAGTCTTACATCTGTATTGTCTTGAGGAAAATAGGGTTTGGGGAGCAGTTTATAGACTTAGCATGGAGAATTATGACCAACAACTGGCATTCCATAATCATTAATAGGGCCAGACATGGTTTTTTCCACTCAACCAGGTGGCTTAAACAAGGTGATCCCCTATCTCCTACCCTGTTCATCTTAGGGGTTGAGGTACTATCTAGGATGTTGAATAGACTCCATAGTCACCCTAACTTTCAAGCCTTCTATATGAATAAAAGAGAACCCCAAATCAACCATCTCAGCTTTGCTAATGATGTAATTTTGTTTACCTCTGGCAGTATAGATTCCTTAGCCTTGATTATGAAGGTTTTGGACTCCTATGAAAGGATCTCTTGCCAAATGGTTAACAAGAGTAAAACCTATTTTATGGCCATCTCTAACACTGATCAGGCTAATTTTGATAGGATCACTGAGATACCTGGCTTCAAGAAAAAGAAGGATCATATCACCTACCTGGGATACCCCCTTTATTAAGGTAGACAAAGGATTATCTACTTTTCAGATATGGTGGGAAGAGTTCAAAATGGCCTTCCTTGACTGGTTCTTTCTTCTTGAGCTTAGAAAGGCCAAAATGATTGAGTTTATCAATCTTTGGCAAGGTGGTATGACCGTGAGGGACTATGCTCTCAAATTTACTAAGCTATCCAAGTATGCTCCAATGCTTGTATATGATCCCCATGCAAGAATGCACAAGTACATTTAGGGTGGTTCAGATTTGGTGGTAAAAGAGTAATGAACCTCTACGCTCATCCGTGACATGGACATCTCTAGGCTCATGACTTATGCCGAACAAATTGAAGGTGAAAAGATTAAGGAGAGAAGGGTTAATGAAACTAAGAGGGCCCAGTTTGATGGTGGGTTCTCCAACTCTAAGAGTGGTGGTGGTTTTAGTTGATTCCATCAAGGCTAAGGTTCTAATATGAGGGTTGCTAATCCAAGAGTGCCTCCTCCTAAGGCACAAGTTAGGGGTTGTCCCCAAATTCCTCTTTGTGGTCAATGTGGGAAACAGTATTTGGGTGATTGTAGAAGGGCTTCAGGTGCTAGCTTTTGATGTGGTGGTTTGGACTACAAGATTTATGAATGTTCAAGGGGTGCCAAGAAGGATCAAGTGGCTCTCTGTGGTCAAGGGTCGTTGAAAGCTCCAGTTGGTGGTGCTTTTAGGAACAACCATTTTTATGCTCTTCATGCTCGGCAAGAGATAGAGGAAGCTCCGGACGTCCTGACTGGTATGTTAAAAATCTTTAATTTTGATGCTTATTCTTTACTTGATTCAGGTGCAAATTTATCTTTTATGACTCCTCTGTTGGCTGTTAAATTTGGTTTGTGTCCCGAAACTCTAAGAGAACTTTATTTGGTGTATACTTTCATGGGTGAGTCTATTATTTCCCAGAAAGTGTATCTGGGTTGTCCTGTCTCTGTGTTTCACAAAGTGTTCCCCGGTGACCTCGTAGAACTTGAAATGTATAATTTTGATATTATCCTTGGGATGAATTGGTTGTATGCATCGTATGCCTCGGTTGATTGTAGGACTAGGAAAGTTAAATTTTAAGTTCCTAATGAACAGGTATTGGAATTGAAGGGTAGTGATTCTGTGGTTAAGGGTCAATTTATTTCCTACCTCAAAGCCCGGAAGATGATTTGAAAGGGGTGCATTTATCATATTGTGCGGGTTAGAGATGTGTAGGGTAAGTTACCTAAGCTTGATTCGGTTCTGGTGGTTAATGAGTTTTCTGATGTGTTTCTCGAGGACTTGCCCGGTATTCCTCCCAATTGAGAAATAAATTTTGGCATAGATCTCTTCTCGAATACTCAACCTATTTCTATTCCTCCTTATTGTATGGCTCCGGCGGAGTTAAAAGAATTGAAAGATTTGTTAGAAAAGGGGTATATTAGGTTGAGTATCTCACCTTGGGGTTCTCCCATGTTCTTTGTAAAGAAGAAGGATCGACTTACATCGGCTCCAATTTTGACTTTGCCTAATGGGTTAGATGGGTTAGTGGTTTATTGTGATGCATTACGTATTGGTTTGGGTTCTATGCTTATGCAACATTGTAAGGTGATAGTTTATGCGTTCCGACAATTGAAGTTACGTGATCAAAATTATCCAACCCATGATCTTGAGTTGGCAGCGGTGGTGTTTGTTTTGAAAGTTTTGCGATATTATTTTTATGGAGTTCATGTGGATGTCTTCACTGATCACAAGAGCTTGCAACATGTGTTCACCCAAAGAGACCTTAATTTGAGGAAAAGAATGTGGTTGGAACTTCTCAAGGACTATGATATGAGTGTCCTTTATCATCCCGGCAAAGCTAATGTTGTTGCGGATGCCCTTAGTAGGCTCTCTATGGGAAGTGTGACCCATGTGGAAGAGGGGAAAAAGGAGTTAGTGAAAAATGTGCACCGTTTGGCTAGGTTGGATGTAGGGTTGGCCGAATCCGACAATGGTGGAATTCTTGTTCAAGGTGGGTCCGAGTCTTCCTTAGTGGTTGATGTTAAGAAGAAACAAGACTTATATCCTTCCTTGGTAGAGTTGAAGAAGTTGGTTGCCGATGGAAAGATTGACGTTTTCTCCCAAGGGGGAGATGGTGTACTATGGAACCAAGACCATTTGTGTGTTCCGGATGTTGATGGCTTAAAGGAGATTATCATGAAAGAAGCTCATAATTCTCAATATTCTATTCATCTAGGATCTGCCAAGATGCATCGAGATTTAAGAGAGTTGTATTGGTGGCATGGTATGAAGAAGGATATAGCCAAGTTTGTGTCGGAATGTCCTAATTGCCATCAAGTAAAAGTGGAATATCAAAGGCCCGGTGGTTTGACCCAAGACATTGAAATCCCTACTTGGAAGTGGGAAGATGTGAACATAGACTTTGTGGTTAGGTTGCCCCGTACTCGGAGGAAATTTGATTTTATATGGGTGGTGGTTGATAGAATGACCATGTCAGCTCACTTCTTACCGGTTAAGACTACCTATAGTGCCAAGGAGTATGCTAAGGTGTACATTCGGAAGTTGGTGAGATTGCGTCGTGTGCCAAGGTCTATCTTATTGGATTGTGGTACTCAATTTACTACTCATTTTTGGAAATCTTTTCAAAAGGGACATGGGACTAAGGTCATGTTGAGCACCGCATTTCATCCCCAAATCGATGGAAGCACCAAAAGAACAATTCAAACCTTGGAGGTCATGTTAAGGACTTGTGTGTTGGAATTCAAAGGAAATTGGTATGATCATTTACCACTCATTGAATTTTCCTACAAAATAGTTTCCATGCTAGCATTTGTATGGCCCCGTTTGAGGCTTTGTATGGTAGGAGATGTAGGTCTCCGGTTGGTTGGTTTGAAATAGGTGAGGTGGCTTTGTTAGGCCTGGATTTGGTTATTGAGGCCAATGAAAAGGTGAAGTTGATTCGAGAAAGATTGAAGAAAGCTCAAAGTCACCAAAAGTCTTATTCGGATGCTAGGAAGAGAGATCTTGAATTTCATGTTGGTGATTCGGTGTATGTGAAAGTGTTCCCCATGAAAGGCATTATGCATTTTGGCAAAAAGGGCAAGTTGGGTCCCCGGTACGTCAGACCTTATGAGATTGTGGAACGGGTTGGCAATGTGGCTTATAGGTTTGACTTGCCTTTCAACATGACCTCCATTCATCTGGTCTTCCACGTGTCTATGTTGAGGAAGTTGGTTGGTGATCCTAAGGCCATTACACCTTTGGAGGGTATGACGGTTTAGGAGAATTTGACCTACAAAGAGGTGACAATTGAAATTTTGGACAGACAAATGAAGCGGTTTCACAACAAGGATGTAGCTTCGGTCAAGGTGCTTTAGAGGAACCAAGACGTGGAGAGTGCAATATGGGAAGCGAAGTTGGACATGATGGAGTGATATCCCTATCTCTTCCAATCTACTCAAGCCTAAGATACTAGGTTATATCCTTGTATAGTCCTAATTCTTTAAATTCTTGAGTTTTATGACATTGCATGCATACATGAACACGAAAATGATTTGAGATGAGTTTTGAAAGACTTTTGAAATGATGCATGATTCGTTATAAGTTTGATGAAAATATCTCTTGTTTGATTGATGTCCTCAAGTCGTGGTTTTGCTCATTCGAGGACAACTGTTCCCATGGGGGAGATGATGTAACGATCTAAAAAAATTTCAAATTTGTAAAGATTGGTCAAGGTTAGTATTAAACTATTTGTGGTTGAATTTTGGTAGCCATGGGTTGTATTTAAGTAGCCAGATTAAAAATGGATCGTTTGGTGAGGTTGTAAGGCCGATTGGACAGTGAACTTTGAAAAACTCATAACTTTTGGTATGGATTGAACTTTATGTGCTGCTATATATATAATCGAATCTCTCTGAGTTATCATCGCAATGCAACTAGTTTTACGCAATTTGGAGTTTGGATGTGAAAGTTACGGCTCTAACAGTGAGACTGTCCATAATTGGAAGGACGCTGGAAAGGGGTTCTGGAAAATGGTCTAAGGGTGGGACCACGGACCATTTGATAGTCCACGGTCCGTGGGGGTGCTCGTAGCTTGGTCCAGTGGGCTCGTGGAGGCTGGGGCTCAAGCTATGGACTAAGTATGGTTCCATGGACCACCTCACGGTCCGCGTGACACTTCACGACCCGTGAGGGGTCCCGCGAAGTGAGACAGAATGTTGGACAAGGTTTGGGGCTGGACTCTAGACCAAATGATGCTCCACGTACTAGTACATGGTCCATGTGCAGATACACGGTTATTGAGACCCCCCGTGGAGTGATCTAGAAAGTCCCCCGAGAGTTTAAGCCAAAGACGAAACCAAGTGAAGTCTCACGGGAAGGAACACGACTCGTGGACCAGTAAATGGGCACTGTGTGCCTTCCTTGTGACACTGTCTTTAGTGATTTAGTATGATTCATTAATGGTTAATACACAATTTAATTAGATCCTATGCCTTTTTTAGGATTTCTAAGGTCTCCTAAACCCCCTAAATCAAACCCTAATCCCTTTTCATCAATTATAATACTCTTCAATTCATTTCAAAATTCTCTTAATCCTATTGACCTCCATCGATGAAAGCTTGAAGAAATTTTGGGAAGATCATCTTTATTGTGGAATCATCCAATTCTCTTGATTAATCCCAAGGTATGTGGGTTTGATTCATGGATTCCCTTTCATCCATGAAGACCCAAGAACTCTGCTCTTCAAATCATGATTTTAAGTTTTCTTAATGATGGGTTCTTTAAATTTTGAAGTATTTAATTGAATTGGATTGTGGGTTGTAGAAGTTAGGTGATTTAAACTTGAATTAAGTTTGAATTATATGAGGTTTCAATGTATTTGATGAACGTCTAGTTATACAGGTCCCCTTTACTCTTGAATTATGTATGGGTAGTACTTAAATGATGTTTTGAAGGTTGATTTAACTCGAATTTCTTCTGAACTACTCTTGATTTGAATTTAAAGTACGAATTATAGTACCCATGCTATCCTCATTGTTTTTCATGACAATGGCATGCATGATCATGGTTTTTGATGAAGGTTTTTGATGTGGGCTAAGTCCCAAACATGTTTATGATAATGATTTTGATTAAGTATGGGTTATGACTAAGTTGTGATCACACTATGTCTATGATATGGCTCTTTGAGCAACATGGGTGTTTACACCAATATGATATGACAAGTTATGACAAGTATGGAGCTACTCTTATGCATATAGTTTTACATGAAAGTTATTTGGATTTTTAGCCCATGAAGCATGATTATGAAATGTGTTTGACTCTTGTTAAGTGTGCATAAGATTTATGAAATAATGTTTGCTTTTAAGCCCAAGTATGCATGATTTGATGTCCATGTGTCAAGTTTCTATTTTAAAAGCATGTAGATGTATATGTATTCTTATAGGATGATGACTTAGTACCAAGAAGGATTAAAGTAGTAAGTGGGCTATCCCCAAGGGTCCCACTCCTTTCCCAAAACTATGTGCCACCATAGGTAGCTACCGAAATGGGAGGGCCATAAGGTATGCTTTGATATGATATGATATGATATGATATGATATGACATGACAATATATGCTATGTTATGTAAATCCTTGCAAAATGGGAGACCCATAAGGAAGGTGGCCATCACACCAAAATGGGAGGCCCTGAAATGACCCAAAAAGTGCTCAAAAATGTGTTTCGGAAGTCACCGGAAACTTGTTTAAGCTATATCTAAAATGCCATTAGTTATTTTGAAAATACAACTTTATATTCTTGTTTAGGGGGTCAAATTGAGTGGGAAATAGGTCTCACCCGAATTTTAGAGAAACCGTATCAAAATTCAAAAATCACAAAAATATGATTTTCGAGGGTCAACTTTAAAGGGGCATATCTCTTAGCACACAAATAATTGGGTGGCCCATAAACTCTACCTGGAAAACCCTCTGCGTAGCTACCCAACGCATTTTGTTTCACCTCATTTGGATTTCGGATGAAGAAGTTATACCTATTTTCGTAAATCCTGTCTGTGCAGATTTGCAATTTCCTGTGAGCTATTTTACTGTTCATTAAGCCTCATTTTGAGGCTAAGTGTTGGGGACGTTTTACAAAAGGGGGATACGTCCCATACTTTGTCATTTTTAACTTCATAACACTTAAGAACATTCCCAAAACGCTCTCCAAAACCAATCCAACACTTCACCAAACTTCTCAACCAAATTCAAGGATCTCAAACTCTAATCTTGGATTTCAAGGATCAATCTCTAGCTCCAAGTCTCCATTCCAATCTTCACCAAAGAATTCTCCAAGTCAAGGTATGTGGGTTTCATCCATGGGTTCTTT
>JBCEWC010018749.1:0-11807 GCA_038996855.1 Solanum aculeatissimum
TATAAGTAGTGTCTCCAAATCTTCAAAGCAAACACCACCGCCGCTAACTCAAGGTCATGAGTTGGATAGTTCTTTTCTTGCATCTTTAATTGTCGAGAAGCATAAGCCATCACCTTGTCATGCTGCATGATGACATAACCCAACCCCACTCTTGAAGCATCACAATATACTACGAAACCATCTAACCCATTTGGTAAGGTCAAAATTAGAGCCGAAGTGAGTCGATCCTTCAATGTTTGAAAACTCTTCTCATATTCGTTAGACCACACAAACTTACCTTTCTTTTGATTCAACTTGGTCAACGGAGATGCTATGGATGAAAACCCCTCAACAAACCGTCTGTAATACTCAGCTAACCCAAGGAAGCTTCTAATATCCGTCGGAGTCAACGGTCTAGGCCAATCTTTCACCACCTCAGTTTTCTTAGGATCAACTTTAATGCCATCACCGGACACTATGTGACCAAGGAAGGCAACCTTATTTGACCAAAATTCACACTTACTAAATTTGGCATACAATTGCTTCTCCCTTAAGGTTTGAAGACCCAGCCTTAGGTGGTTCACATGTTCATCTTCACTCCTAAAGTAGACCAATATATCATCAATAAACACCACAACAAAGTCATTAAGAAATAGATTAAATACTCGGTTCATAAGATCCATAAATGTCGCCGGAGCATTAGTTAACCCAAAGGACATCACCACAAACTCGAAATGACCATAACGAGTCCGAACAGTTATTTTTGGGATGTCACACTCCCTCACCTTCAATTGGTGATACCCCGAACGGAGATCAATCTTTGAAAAGTGGGTCTTTCCTTGAAGTTGATCAAACAAGTCATCGATCCTTGGCAATGGATACTTGTTCTTAATAGTTACTTTGTTCAACTGTCAGTAGTCAATACACATTCTGAGTGATCCATCTTTCTTCCTCACAAACAACATAGGAGCACCCCAAGGTGAGATGCTAGGCCTAATGTAGCCTTTCTCCAACAAATCATTCAGTTGTTCTTTCAACTCCTTCATTCGGCTGGAGCCACCCGATAAGGAGGAATCGATATCGGCTGAGTATCCGGAAGGAGACCTATGCTGAAGTCAATCTCTCTATATGGAGGAATGCCAGGCAATTCTATGAGAAACACATCAGGGAACTCGCTAACGACCGGGACTGATTCAAGCCTAGGTGTCTCACTTTCGACATCTTTAACCCTCACTATAAGATAGATATACCCCTTACCAATTATCTTTTGGGCCTTGAGATAGGAAATAAACCAACCCTTGACCACCGAACTACTATACTTCCATTCAAGAACAGGCTCATTGGGGATTTGGAACCTAACTTGTCTAGTTCTGTAATCTATCGAGGCATAAAAAGCGTACAACCAGTCCATCCCCAATATCATATCAAAATCATACATCACAAATTCTACAAGGTCAACCAGAAATACTCTATGCATCACAAAAACCAGACAACCCCTATACACCTTACGGGCAATAATAGACTGGCCAACAAGGGTATACACTGAATAAGGTTCCCTCAAAGTCTCAGGATTCAAACCAAATTTTATGGCCAGTAAGGGAGTCATAAATGACAAGTTAGCACCCGGATCTAACAATGCATATGCATCAAAGTTAAAGATTCATAACATACCTGTGATAACATCTGGAGCATCCTTAACCTCTTGAGGACCATGAAGTGCATAGAACCGGTTGTTCCTAGGAGCATTGGCAACTGGAGCTTTGGGTAGGCCTTGACCACCAGGAGCAACTTGATCTCTCTTTGGATTCTTTGGGCAATTGAAGACCCTGTGGTCCAGACTACCACAACCATAGCAAGCACCATAAACTCGTCGACACTCACATAAATGATTGTCATCACAAATACCACAACGAGGGGCCCTTTGACCACCACCGACTGGTGCCTGAAGAGGGGGAACCCGAGGATTTGCAATCTTCACACCAGAACCTTGGCCCTATTGGAATTGGCCATAACCACTTCTAAAATTAGAGAACTCACCTTCAAGTCGGGCTATTTTCGCCTCTCCCATTCTCCTTTCTTTAAGCTTTTCCCCCTCTATCTGTTCAGCATAAGTCATTAGCCTGGAAATGTCCATGTCATGAACGAGCATTGTTGTTCTGCACTCCTTCAATACTAAGTCTGAAACACCTGATATGAACTTGTGCATCCTAGCACGAGGGTCTGTCACCAACATAGGAGCATACTTTGACAACTTTGTAAACTTGAGCGCATAGTCTCTCACCATTATATTCCCTTGTTTCAAGTTAATAAACTCAATCATTTTGGCCTCCCTAAGTTCAAGAGGGAACAACCTGTCAAGGAACGCCGCTTTGAAGTTTCCACGTGACATCAGCACCCCTTGGCTTTTCCCCAAGCCACTAATTGTACCAAACTTGGGCCACATCCTTCAGTTGATAAGCAGCCAGCTCCACCTTCTCTTTTGCACTCACGCCCATGATACCCAGCACCTTCATAAGTTCATCAATAAAGTCCTGTGCGTCTTCCTCAGCCGTAGACCCATGAAATTCTGGAGGGTTCATCCGGGTGAAGTCCCTCACCCGAGATGCCGGAGTACCTCCAACAGCGGGAACAACCAGTTTAGCTTGGTTGGCCACTACTTGAGCCAACATGGTTTCAACATTCTGGAACTCGGCATGTGATACCTGTTCCTCATTCTCAAGAGCCTGACAATGGGTGGGAACTCTTGCTCTTCTTGGAGGCATTTTCTAAACGAACAACAAAAGCACCCATTTAGGAACGAACACTTTAATAGCTTAAGCACGATAGAATGGAACAAGGAAATGATAAATTCCTAAAACGTCATCATACCCTCTCGTTCATAGGTATGGCGCGCATCACACCCATGAACATGACTCTACTGTACGCGGCATGTGGGACTCCAAGGACCATTACAAACCCTAAGCTCCGATACTATATTTGTCACGACCCGGTTAGGGGGTCTAGATGTGACATGGCAAAAGAGAACCCGTAGGCTCTCGATCAAGCCATCATAGTATCAAACTAACCATTTGCTCAAAGAATGTGGAAGCATAGCACATAACTCAATAGGTTTGAAATTCTCATTAACAAATTCAATATAAAAAACATGATCGAATGTCAAACTTAAGCCATTCATACGATATATATATAGTCAAAGTTAACCAGTCAACACATAACATAACAAGAGTGTCATAGGTCCAACACATGCCTCTAATGAAATGATAGGGCCACGACAAGTCTGGGCTCACCCTCAAAAGTCAAACTAAAACAAACAAACTACTATAGCTAGAGGAAAGGCGGCTATTGCCCTTGGAAGAAGGGTTCACCACTAACAGATAGCTTCAAGATCAAGCTCGTCGGTAGGTAGATAAAACTCGTCACCTGCACCTACATGATTAGAACAAGTAGACAAAAGTATTGGTTAGCATAATAAAGCACTAAGTATGCGGGCATGTAATGCTTATGACATGGAAGCGTGACTACAATATGACAAGGGGACACTTAGGTCGAAAGGAGTGCACTTAGCCAAAAGAATGTATATAACAAGATTCTTATGTCATGATGCATGAAATGTAACCAATCAATATAATAATATCGGGGATTTGACCTCAACCGACTCAAATTAGGACCAAGCGAGCTACCACTTGGAACGGACTACTTTTCAAGTAGATCTCAAAACTCCCTTAAACAAGGGGTATCAAAACAAGGCTCCCAATGTGGGGCAATCCCATGGTGGCACATGGTTTGACGGAAAGGGTGAATGCCCATTCTCTCGGTACTAAGTGGGATCCCATGGGAATACATATATACATACCAATACTCTTTAAAATCCGAAGCAAACCATACTTTTCAAATCATGCATCATTAGAACAAAATTTCCAAAATCCAAACGTTTCAAATCAATAACTTCAAATCAAATCAAGAGTTTCTAAATCATTCAAACCAATGCAATAGGATGTAGCTCATTCTACAAAATCCAAACTAAAACAAACGGTGCAAGCACCCAAATGGCTCATAGAGTCAATCAAAGAGACATTGTGATCATAAGGCTAGACATATCCAAATTCATATCAAGAATTTCCCAAAAACAAGAGATTCATCAAAGTCTTACACAATGCAATGCATGAATCAATGCATCAAAGCAAGGGTGGTGGAATTCAAAATTTTTCAAGTTTATAATTCAAATCTTACTTCATCAAATTCATATTAAAATTTCCAAGTTACATTCGGCCAAAACTCACCCATGCATCAAATTCAAGACAAACACATACAATACTAATCCTTTAAGCTTTAATGAATTAAATCATGAATTTCAAGAGTAAATTCACAATGAAGTAACCTAAAATCTACAGCGAACACCGAACGTCAAGAGAGTTTTGCAAAATCAAGAGAACCCATAACTAGTTAAAACGTAAAAATCCAAAATTTAACAATTTGAGTTCTTGGGCTTCATGGATGGAAGAACCCACGAATTTAAAACCTACATACCTTATAAGAAACACTTGTATTGCGTAGAGAATCAAGAGGTGAACGTTTTCCCCGAATATTTCTTTGAATCTTCAACAATGGTGATCAAGAGGCGTGAGAGGATTTGAAGAAGTTTGAGAGCGTTTTAAAGAAGATGTACGGTTAATAATATGTTCGTAAAGTTTTTGGGACCTTAGGGGACTTAAAGGAGGCTTAGGAATTAATTAAATCATGAAAATACCCTCAATAAAATGGACTTTAAACTGGACGACAGTGTTTCACGGCTGCTATAGTGCCCGTGAAACACCACACTGGTCGTGAAGGCCATCCGTGAGCCAAACTTGGCTTATTTCTCGGCTTGAACTTTTGGGGGACTTTCTGGACCACTTGACGAGCACTTTGATGGACCGTTTGGAGGTTGATTGGCCGTCTCATGGTCCCGTGAGCCTTACCTTAGCTTCCTAAACCAACCATGGCCAATGTTTTGGCCATAACTTCCTCATCCGAACTCCGAATCGAGTGAAACTAGTTGCGTTGCGAATCTATCTCAAAGACCTTCAATTAGATATATAGTATCCCACACAGATAATCCCACATCAAAAGTTATGTTCATTCAAAGTACACTTCCCAAATGGCTTCTCTAGGCCACCGATTGACCCGTTTTGCGTTCGGCTGCTTAAACTCAACCCGTGGCCACCAAAACTCAAGCATGACCATTAGTACATCATATAAGACCAACCATAATTATTTTTTGAAAATTTTCGGGTTGTTACATATCTGGACTGCTTTGTTGTGGTTTTTATTGTTGATATCCTGGTATATTCGCAGAGCCAAGAGCAGCATGCCCAGTACCTTCTAATTATATTGTAGACACTCAAAGATCATAGGTTATATGCTAAATTTTCTAATTGTAAGTTTTGGCTTGAGTTTATGATCTTTCTGGGGCACGTGGTGTCCAAAGAGGGTATTATGGTGTATTCAACTAAGATTGAGACGATTCGGGGTTGGCCTAGCCCTACTTCAGTATCATAGATTCAGAGGTTTGTTAGGTTAGTAGGATATTACAAGCAATTTGTTGAGGGTTTCTTATCTATTGATACTCAGTTGACTCGATTGACTCACTAGTGTGTGTTGTTTGTGTTGTCCGATGAGTGTGAGGCTAGTTTTTTAGGCTGAAAAAGTTATTGACTACTTCTCCCTTATTGAGTTAGGTTGTGTATTGATGTATAAAGGTTGAGTTATTATTTATACTTCTCACCAGATATGGGCCCATGAGAGTTACTACCCCACGCAAGATTTAGAGTTGATGGCAGTATGTTTATGCTCAAGATATAAAGACATTATCTATATGGCGTGCATTGTAACATATATACAGATCACCAGAGTTTACAAGATATTATTACTTATCGGGATTTAAATTCCTTCTAGAGACGATAGATTAAGTTGTTGGTTCACTATAATCTTTCTATTTTATATCATTGGGGAAAGGCAAATGTGGTAGCAGATGCCTTAAGTAGAAAGGCAGTGAGTATGGGTAGTCTAGCATATTTCACTATAAAGGAGGGACCTTTAGCTTTGGACGTCCAGTCCTTGGCTTATAGGTTAGTCCAATTGGATGTTTCAAATTCCAATCGAGTGTTAGCCTTTATTGGAGCTCAGTCTTCAATGGTTAACTAGATTCGGGCTCGACAGTTCAAGGATGAGTCATTAGTAGGTCTCAGAGATAAAGTTTTACAAGGGGAGTTTTACAAGGGGTTAGTAGTCAAGCTACAATTGATTCAGATGGGATCCTCAGATTTAATAGTCGATTGTGTGTTCATAGAAAGGAGAATTTGGTATAGTTGATTCTGCATGAGGCACATGACTTCTAATATTCTATCAACCTTGGTACGATGAAGATGCACCAAGATCTGAGACAACATTATTAGTGGAATGGTATAAAGATGGATATTGTGAATTATATGTCACGTTGCCTTAGTTGCCAGTAGATAAAGGTTGAGCACTAGCGACCAGGTAGGACACTTTAGCGAATACCCATTCCCGAGTGGAAGTAGGAATTGTGCCTATGGACTTTATATTAGGTATCCCTCATACTTCTAAGGGTTATGATAGTATTTGGGTTATAGTTGATCAGCAGACTAAGTTTGCACACTTCCTTCCGGTTCATTCTACCTTCAGTGCTAAGCGATTAGCCCATGTTAATATTCAGGAGACAGTCAAATTGCATATGGTGCCAGTATCTATTATATCTAACTGAGGGTTATAGTTTACCTCTAACTTTTGGAAGGCTTTTCAGCAAACGTTGGCCGCTCGATTGATCTGAGCACAATATTTCAACCCAGACTGATAGCCAGTTAGACCGACGATCATAGTTTACCTCCATCTTTTGGAGGGATTTTCAGTAAGAGTTGGGAACCTCATATCTGAGCATAACATTTCATCCCAGACTGATGGCCAGTTAAAGCGTACTATATAGGTTTTGGAAAATATGTTACAAATTTGTGTATTAGAGTTTGCGGGTCAGTGGGACCAGTTTCTATCATTAGCTGAGTTTGTTTATAATAACAATTATCACACCCGCATGCAGATGGCACTATTTGAGGCACTATATGGTCACCGATGTCATACTCCTGTCGAGTGGTTCCAATCTATAGAGTTGGGTTTGTATAGTAACAATTTATTATAAGATGCCCTAGCCAGGGTATGGGTTATTCAACATAGATTGAGGATAGCTCAGAGTTAGCACCAGAGTTATGTTGATCGCAAACACTGATTCTTGCAATTTGAGGTTGGAGACAAAGAGTGCTTGAGAGTGTCATCCCTAAAATGGGTCATATGGTTTGGTAGATGGGATAAGCTTAGCCCCTAGTATATTGGCTCTTTTGAGATTTTGAGGTGGGTTGGGTCGATTGCATATGAGTTAGCCCTACCTCCAACTTATTCGGCTATACACCCTATATTCCACGTATCGATGTTGCACTAATATATTCTAAACAAGTCACATGTACTCCATTATGATTCATTTGAGTTAGAAGACTGTCTGACATTTGTTGAGGAGCCGCTAGCGATTCTAGCCAGGCATATCAGACAGTTGCACTCAAGAATTATACTGATGGTTAAGGTTTAGTGATATCACCATATGGTCGAGGAGGCTACTTGATAATTGGAGATAGAGATGTGGGAGTAGTACCACGGCCTATTTTATCCATCAAGTATGCCTTTCTTTCATTTTTGCAAATGAAAGTCTTATTAGTGAAAGATGTTGTAATGACCCTCTGGGTTATTTCTATTTTTCGATAATTAGTCTATTGATTTGAGCTTATGTACGGTAACCTCAGACCATTTGTGACCTGTTGGGACTATCAAGATGATTATTGGTTGAATTGGTTGTGAGTTATGTGGATTTTGGAGTTAGCAGGAAGTTATAACTGTAAAAATAATTTTCCTGGTAAAGTCCTAGCAAACGACCTCAAAATGGTATTCTGATGGTTCAATCAATTTTGGAACATCTAAATTATGCTAGGAGCATAGTTGATCCGAGGTTGTAAGGTCTGGGTATGAGTTGAAGTCAAAACGTGCAAAATAAGTCCAACCGAAAACTAAAAGAGTGTTTTTTTGTAAAAACCTAGGTAAATGAGCTTGGAATGGAAATTTGATGGTGTGGTCAGTTCTGGATCATCGAAAACAGCCTAAATTGACCTTTCATCGGATGGTGGGGGCTTCTGAATGCATTTTTACCCCCTCGATGTTTTAGCTAAAATTAGCTGAAAAGAAATGGGAACTACATTTTTCCATAGAAGGCTTCGTTGGAAATTCAGACCGCACCATTCGATCTAGAACATCAAGATCCATGTAATTGCACTACTTATTTGTGTAAAATGGACATCGGACGGCCTATGAATACCCTGGGAAGTTTTGAGAATTGCTCGTACAGCACCAGGAAGCTAACCCTCTGCGTTCACGAAAGGGAAGGCGCATAAGCTAATGAGGGCAAGGCAAAGCTCTGCGTTCGTGGAGCCTTAGGCCCATTCATGGAAGCCTAGCATATGCAAGGGCATTGCATTCGCAGAGGCCAATTCTTAGGGCGGTGCATGGCCTATAAAAGGTTGTTGTAGACGGCCATTTACTCCAATTTCATCCAAACATAAATTGGGCTATGTAACTTCATGTTTAGCAACTCAAAAAGCTACGTGACAAAGATTTTTGCAAGGAATTATGTGGAGGTGTTGGATTCTAGTTATGGCACATATTTCAAGGTAAATTTACTTTTTTTAGAATATTGTATTCTAGAAAATATGTGAAAACTTTGCATTGCAATATCTTGATTGATTCTCAAGGGAATTAAGTAAAATTTGGGTCTAAATTTTTCTACTTTTCGAAAGAGACGTTGCGGTATGTTTGGATTCTGTTAATTTGGCCATTTTTTGTAAGAAATATTTTTGGTAAAGAATATAACCTCATTTTTGAGTCGTGTCTCAGCCTTTAGGATTTATTTTGGGCTCAATTTCTAGCTACAGACTTGGGGTGATGTGGGAATCATTTTATAGGGATTTGTTTAGGATTTCGGGTGTGAGCCCTATGTTTTCCCTATTTTGGGCATAATTGATATAATTTCACCTATTTTTTGAGATTTTACAGCCAAATCAACCGTGTTAACCCTGTGATTCATATTTTGATAGCTGCGTAGCATCGGGAGGTGATCATAAAAGGAAAAGCTTGAGCGGACTGACCAGGAGCACGCGGAACTACCTTCTAGGTAGGCTAGGCTTCTATAAACCTTAGATTGAGCTAAAATATATGCATATTAAGTAGAAGTATGTCGTTTATGGGTTGAGTTGCTGAGTCTGTGTCATGGATGGGTTGTGACTATATTATTAGCTGAGTTTTGATATTGTTGTACTACGGAAAGGCCTGGCAAGGGTAGGATATGGGCTAAATGCCCTGTGATCGGTATGCATTCTGGTTTAACTCTTGTGTATGTGAATATGTAGCCTGATGCTACTGGATATGTTGGCTGTGTGGTTGTTTGTTAATTGTGAGTCATATTGTTGGCTAATTCTGGTATAGGTAGGACTCTACTGGGCTCGCTTATTCTAGATATTTATGAAATGCTTGTAACCGTTCATGTTTAGTCTGAGTACTTGTGGTTTCTTCGATTATGGTATAGTCCCCTGGTTGGACATGACTCTGTGTCTCTCTATGACATACATGCTTTTGTATAAATTTGTTCTACATTATGCCTTTGTTATACCAGCTGGTAATGGGGGAAATGTACTATATTCTAGAAACTACTATTTGCATGCTTCTGATGGAGCCTTGTAACACTTGATATGAGATACGATATACCTTGATATGCAGTTATTGGCATAGTACACCTATTATACTTACTTAATCCTATACATAATATAGTCTGAGAAATGTTATACTGTTGATTAGGCTTGATGATTATTGAAATGAGATATGGTGCTACTAAACCGCTAAGTGGCTAGAAATGGGAATATGCCCCGGTTAAGGAGATATAGGTTATATCTTGCGGGCTTCCTTGGGTTATTTGTGATTGAGATAAAATCTATATGGGTTAGTCTTGGGACTGGCACCTTGTTTTAAAGAGGGGTACATTACTAGTAAGTCGGCACCTAGTTTCCTTGGCAGGTATCATCTCTGACAGTTGGGTTGTGGTATGTATATTTTGCGTAGGTGACACACCACTGATCCTCAATTCTCCTAGGGCCTTAGCCTAGGCTTCAACCAATGTTGCACTAGTGGTGCTATGCATAGAGCCACGCAGTTACTTATATATTAAGGGGTTTACGGCCCCATTTGACTAGTAACTTATATATAAAGGGGTTTAAGGCCCCATTTAACCAATTACCTATATATTAAGGGGTTTGAGGCCCCATGTGACTATTAGGGGTTCGAGGCCCCATTTGTGTCGTGACCCGAGAGTAAGGCCTAGATTTGGCATGGCGAAGGAGAACCCAAACATCCTCGATCAAGCCATCACAGCATTATCACACACATCATCAGTTTGGAAGCGTGTACAATAAAAAAGTAGCACATAAGTCTAGAGGATTCTGGAGCTTTGGACTCAAGCTATGGGGATGTTGTTGGGAATGGGATAAGCATGAATCGCATAGCATATAGCAATTACGTTCTAAGGGGCGGGTAAGTATGACTCAAGCTATGAGGGCAAGTAGGATTAGGGACTTTCCACATAAGCACATTCCCAAGCCAATCATATCATAATAGCATAAACAAAAATGGAAGCATAACAGAAGATATCATCACTTAACATAGATAGCCATATCATTATAAGTATCATATAGCATAATGTTCAATAGAGTCGATATGTCTAACAATACCTCTACATAAGATAAGACGGGGCCTCGACATAATCTGGGCTCACCCTCAAGTCATAGAGTAAAGAACATAAAGTAAAAACAAGGTAGATGAAAGTGGGTGTTGCCCTGGGAGTATAGGGCTCACCACAAGCAAAACTTCAAGAATCACGATTATCCATCTAGCGGAGGATGAAAGTCACTTTTGGTCCCTACATGGTTAGAACATGTAGACAAAGAGTATGGGTTAGCACATAATAATGCACTAAGTATGTGGGCATACAATGCATATGAACATGAGCCAACGACTAACTAGATGACAAGGGCACAAACATAGAAGAAGACTATAGGAAAGGATAGTATACCAATATGCCATGAAATTCATGATGCATGAAATGCTATAATGGTTATAGTATAGGGGATGTGACCATAACCGACATCCAAACTCATGTGAGCTACAACATGAACTTGCTCGATGAGGCCTCCCATCGGATCGGAGAAGATTACTTGCCAAAGGTAATCTATACCACACCTTATGACCCGGTCATTTTAGTGTGATGGCCACCTTCCTTACGACCAGGTCATTTCAGAAGGGTTTCAATAACATATCATATCATAGCATAGCATACCTTACGAGCCTCCCATTTCGGTAGCATACCTATGTTGGCACATAGTTGAGGGAAAGGAGTAGGACCCTTGGGGATAACCTACTTACTACTCCAATCCTTTTCGGTGCTAAGTCATCATCCCACAATAATACATATAAATATACATGCCTTTAAAATGGAACGGACACTTGACATCATAAACATGCATAGTTAGGCTTAAAGACCAAATCACTTGCTTTACTTTCATGCATACTTGATCAAAGGTAAAACACATTTCATAATCATGCTTCATTGGGCTAAAAAAAGCCAAATACACTTTCATGTCAAACTTTATGCATAAGAGTAGCTCCATACTTGTCAAATCATATTGGTGTAA